>CM035428.1:69607453-69634953 GCA_020310875.1 Ceratopteris richardii | reverse complement strand
AGATTCACAAATGATGGTGTTTATGTGCAAGATCCAAATCAGGGATATAGAAACATAATTGCAGGGAAAAAGGAAGGAAGATTGTTTACTCTCAAAGTCCAAGGTAATGTGGGACATGCATTATTTACCTATGGAAGTCAAAAGGTATCTGAATTAGACCTATGGCATAAAAGGCTAGGTCATTTCAATGAGAGAGCTATAAAGGAAATGTCAAAGAATCAGGTAGTGCTTGGATTGCCAAATATTGAAGGGCAACATATGGTGTACAAGTGTGAAGCTTGTCAATTAGGTAAAGCACATAAAGGTTCTTATAACAAATCAGGGTACAAGCATTCAAATATGCTTGAATTGGTTCATACAGATGTATGGGGTCCCTCAAGGGACTATAGCATAAATGGATCCAGATATTATGTGTTGTTTGTTGATGATGCAACCAGATGGATTACTCTATATGTAATCAAGGATAAATCAGAAGTTTTCAAAACATTTAAACATTTTCATGCTTATGCAGAAAGGATCACAGGGCAAAAGCTTAAGAGGTTAAGGTCAGATGGAGGGGGAGAGTATTTCTCTAAAGAGTTTGATGACTATTTGTGGAATGCAGGTATAAAAAGAGAAGTAACTTGCAGGTACTCCCCTCAACAGAATGGAGTAGCAGAAAGGAGAAATAGGACTCTTGTAGAATTTGCAAGAGCCATGATGAAGGAAAAGAATTGTCCAAATTACTTATGGGCAGAAGCCATTAACACTGCAACATACCTTGTGAATAGGTTACCTTGTAAAGCTTTGGATGGAGGAACTCCTTATGAAGCATGGTGGGGTAAGAAACCTACTCTTGATCATTGTAAAGTGTTTGGATGTATTGCATATGCTTATGTTCCTTCACAATTAAGACATAAGCTAGAACCAAAAGCAGAGAAGTATGTGTTTATTGGATATGATGATAGACAGATGGGTTACAGGTTGTGGAGTCCATCTACAAAGCAATTTCTTGTTACTAAAGATGTGACATTTGATGAGCAAAATACATGGTATACAGGATCAACAAATGATTATGCAGGTGTTGAAGAGATACAAAGAAAAGGAAAGGCAAAAGTAAAAGTATATGAAGAAAGCATTGATGAAGTTGACTCTAGAAGTAGATTGCAGGATCATGTAGAAGAAGGGCCAAGATTTGATCCAGAATCAAATGAGGCTGAAACTTCAAGAAGTGCAGAAATCAGAAGATCTACAAGAGAAAGGAAAGAGCCTATAAGGTATAGTTATGATACATCTTTCCTAACAACAAAAGATTATGCTTATATTGTAAAGACAGAAGAAGATCCAACCACTTATGAAGAAGCCAAAGATAAACAAAATTGGGAGAATGCAATGCAGGAAGAGTATGATGCTCTACTTGAAAATGAAACTTGGGAATTAGTACCAAGACCAAAGAATCAGAAAGTTATTGGATGTAAATGGGTATACAAAACAAAGAGGTTTGCAGATGGTAAGGTGTCTAGATACAAGGCTAGACTTGTGGTCAAAGGTTTTGCCCAAACTTATGGGGTAGATTATGATGAAACCTTTAGTCCTGTTGCTAAAATGTCTACAATTAGAACATTGATTGCTATTGCTGCTTGTAAGGGATGGAAATTATCACAATTGGATGTGAAAAATGCTTTTCTAAATGGATACATTGCAGATGAAGTATACATGGAGCAACCAGAGGGTTTTATGGATTCAATTGGATCAGATTATGTGTGTAAGCTCAAGAGAGCTTTGTATGGGTTGAAGCAGGCCCTAAGAGCTTGGAATTACAGATTGGTTAAGTTCTTGAATGAATGTGGATTTCAAGCATCAAAGGCAGATAGTAGCTTGCTAGTGAAGGCAAGTGAAAATGGATACATTTACATGTGCATTTATGTTGATGATATTATTGTTACAGGAACAGATGCTCAAGGAATCAATGAACTCAAAAGGCAAATAGAGAAGGAGTTTAAGATAAGTGATTTGGGAAACTTATCTTATTTTCTAGGAATGCAGATTGTGTATACTCAACATGGAGTATATGTTTCACAAGAGAGATACTTGAAGAATCTTCTAGTCAAGTTTAACATGGAGGATTGCAAGACCTCAACTACACCATTGGAGGTAAATCATAAATTAAGCAGGTATGGAGGTGAAGAATTCAATGATATGAAGAAATATCAGAGTTTGGTAGGTAGTTTAATCTATGCTACCTTGACAAGGCCAGATTTATCATATGCAGTAGGTGTGTTGTCACAATTTATGCATTGTCCAAAGAAGACTCATTGGATTGCAGCCCAAAGGGTACTCAGATATATCAAAGGAACCTTAAGTGAAGGTTTGTATTATGGTTTCACTTCTGACACAAGAATCAAAGTGTTTAGTGATGCAGATTGGGCAGGTGATTCAGATGATAGAAGGTCTACTCATGGGTATCTTTGTTATGTTGGAGATAAACTAGTTTCTTGGTGTTCAAAGAAGCAACATACAGTTGCTTTATCATCCACAGAAGCTGAGTATAAAGGGATGGTAGAAGCTGCAAAGGAAGTGATATGGTTGAAGACCTTGATGAAGAGTTTTGAGACTGATCATAGTACTCCAATTATTTTTGGAGATAATATGAGTTCTTTGTATTTGGCAGCTAACCCTGTTTTTCATGCCAGGACTAAGCATATAGAGATTCAGTATCATTTCTTGAGGGAAAAGGTACTTGATAAGGAGATTGAAGTGATGTACACTCCAACAAAAGAACAAGTGGCAGATATGATGACAAAGAGCTTGGATGGACCTAAGCTACAGAGATTCAAGGAGATGGCAGGAGTGAAGAAGAATGGAGTAATCACAATTAGTGATTGAGGGGGAGCTGTTGGAACAAGCCAATCACAAATTGATGATTATACAGATCTTGAAGAAAGCTTATGGTCAGAATGAAGTGAAGGAAGACATTTGTGAAAGTAAAGAAGATTTCAGATTGATGTTTTGTACACATATGTACATATAAGTGAAGAATCTTGTAAACTGAGTATAGCTAAACCTTTAGAATGATAAGGAGCAATGTCATAGACGCGAGATGAGTCTAAATCCATGTATATATAAGTTAGTGTTGACAAGAAATATGTATGAGAGTCATTTATAGATGACAAGTATGTTAGAGATGTGTTGAGAGTTTTTTCTTGAGAATTAGTGACGGGTTTTTCTCTGAGTGCTCTCTGTCTGATTATGTGAATCAGAATTCCTTTTGTACACATCTAATTGAGAAGCTAATGAAGCTATGTCTAAAGTTTCAGAATCTAATTCATCTCCTACTGTGAGAATGATCAATAGGAACATTCATATGTGGAATGTGAAAATTGAAGTCTGAGAGTAGCGCACTTTTCCGTCTCAGTATTTTGCTTAGATCTGAGTGTATACTGTAAAGTTTTTGATGAGTGAGCACTTAAAATTTAAGTTAGGAGATAAGGAAGCTATGGCTAAAAGCATTTAGCAAAACGGGTTATATATTGGGAGAAATCAACTTAAGAAGTTGATCATGTCGAAGGCGCTACTTCTGGAAGACAGTTATGACATATCTTTGATCTTAAGGATCAAATTAAACTTTTGATGATTAGTTTTGAGAACTAATGATTATTATGATTGCGCAAGGTATTGCGAATACTTGTGCATCATTTGCTAGAAGAAATTTGAAGTTATGTGCAGGTAATGAAGTTGATTTCTGAAGCAGACTTTCTGAAGTGAACACTTCTTCACTCAGAGAAGTGTTGATGGAAGTTTTGGTAAAGAAAGATAGTATTTGTGTAAAGTTTGGTTTACAACTGACATAGAAGTGTTCTTAAGTCAGTATAGATCAAACCTTTGGAGATTAAGAGGTCTCCAACATATCTATCTATCTATCTATCTATCTATCTATCTATCTATCTATCTATCTATCTATCTATCTATCTATCTATCTATCTATCTATCTATCTATCTATATACCTATCTATCTATCTAGCTATCTATCTATCTATCTATCTATCTATCTATCTATCTATCTATCTATCTATCTATCTATCTATCTATCTATCTATCTATCTATCTATCTATGTATCTTTCTATCTATGTATCTTTCTATCTATCTATCTATCTATCTATCTATCTATCTATCTATCTATCTATCTATCTATCTATCTATCTATCTATCTATCTATCTATCTATCTATCTATCTATCTATCTATCTATCTATCTATCTATCTATCTATCTATCTATCTATCTATCTATCTATCTATCTATTTTTCTATCTTTCTATTTAACTAACTAACTAACTATCTATCTATCTATCTATCTATCTATCTATCTATCTATCTATCTATCTATCTATCTATCTATGTATCTATCTATCTATCTATCTATCTATCTATCTATCTATCTATCTATCTATCTATCTATCTATCTACCTATCTATCTATCTATCTATCTATATATCTATCTATCTATCTATCTATCTATCTATCTATCTATCTATCTTGATGGAGAGTGTTAATCTCCAAAAGAACAAGCTATCCTTGGAATTAGACCACCTCTAGACCAAGAATAACTTTAGACTCCACATAACTTTGGAAACATGCTCACACATTATCAAAATTTGACTAACTGTGAAGAAATCACTTTTCTGAAAAAGTCTGCTGCAGATTAATCACTCATTGACTAACCAATTCTGTAAAGTTTTTGATAAAACTTTGTACAACACTTCGCCTTGAGATTGCGCAACTTTACCAAGTTAAATTTCTCAAAATGATTGAGTACACACTGAGAAATGTGTGAAACACTTTACCTATGTCTGAAACAGCTTCTCTGCAATAGCGACTTTGACACCTGCAACTTCTTAACACTGATTCTCCCAAAGTAAATCCCGTTTGATCAAGATCTTTTAGCCATAGATGGCTTACCTTCCAACTTAGATTTTGAGCCCTCACTTGTGTAAAATTTTACACTGTGGACTGAGCAATGACCATTTCTCTGAAGATGAAATCTACGCCAGTTTTCATGACTCTTAGAACATTCTCATATATGAATGTTCCTAAACAAAATTCTCTCAGCCTGATTACAATTGGCCTCTCAAATTCTAGCCATAGATAGATTAGCTATGGACTTAGATATGTGCAAAAGGATTTCTCAAAAGATTAGACACAGAAGGAGCAGACAACAAAATATCGGGCGCAAGAATTTTCGATTTCTCAGAGAAATTACATCTAAGTGAGGATTAACAAATCACTCACTCTTCATGTATCTAATGACACTTCTTACAACTGATTTCTCTCTACCTATTCTCTATTCTTCTTCTGCTCTCTTTGCCCCGACATTTCCAACATATTTATAGATGAGTATATACAAGTGTATGACTAGACAAAAGTATAAGTCAGCTAATGTACATATGTGTACACATCTTTGGATTTCTGAACATGTCCTTCTTTTAACCTTCTGAATTTATTCTCCTCTTGACTTCTTGATTTCATTTCTTCATAATCCTTCAATTGATGATTGTCATGCACCAACAGCTCCCCCTCAATCATTAATTGAGGTTCTTCTCTATCTTTTTGATTCCTGCCATATCCTTGAATCTTTGTAGCTTTGGTCCATCTAGACTTTTTGATCATATCTGCAAGTTGATCTTTTGTAGGAGTGTGTATGACTTCAATCTCCTTCTCAATGACTTTCTCTCTCAGGAAATGATACTGTATTTCAATATGCTTAGTTCTAGCATGAAAAACAGGGTTAGCTGCCAAATATAGAGAACTCATATTATCTCCACAAACAATAGGAGTACTTTGAATCACATCAAACACCTTCATAAGTGTCTTTAGCCATATTACCTCCTTTGCAGCTTCCACCATACCTTTATATTCTGCCTCTGTAGATGATAAGGCAACTGTATGTTGCTTCTTAGAACACCATGAAATCAATTTGTCTCCTACATAGCACAAATATCCATGGGTTGATCTTCTATCATCCACATTACCTGCCCAATCTGCATCACTGTATATCTTCACTCTTGTATCAGAAGTAAACCCATAGTACAACCCTTCTCTGAGTGTACCCTTGATGTACCTAAGTACTCTTTGTCCTGCAATCCAATGTTCCTTTCTAGGACAATGCATAAATTGTGAAAGCACACCAACTGCATATGACAAATCAGGCCTTGTCAATGTAGCATAAATCAAGCTACCAACCAAACTTTGATAAAGTTTCATATCTCTGAATTCTTCTCCTCCAAACTTAGACAATTTATGGTTCACTTCCAATGGTGTAGGTGCAACCCTGCAATCTTCCATTTTAAACTTGGTTAGCAAATTCTTAAGATACCTTTCTTGGGTTACATATACTCCATGTTGAGTATAAGAAATCTCCATTCCCAAGAAGAATGATAGATTCCCCAAATCACTAATTTTGAACTCCTTCTCCATCTGTTTCTTGATCATTTGTATTCCTTTATCATCTGTTCCTGTAAGTATTATGTCATCAACATAAATACAAACATAAATGAATCCATCTTCACTTGCTTTGACTAGCAAGCTACTATCTGCCTTTGATGCTTGAAATCCAAGATCATTCAAGAATTTTACAAGCCTATAATTACATTCCCTTGGGGCTTGCTTTAGTCCATACAAAGCTCTCTTGAGCTTACACACATAATTTGGATTCACTTGATCTTTGAACCCATCTGGTTGCTCCATGTACACTTCATCTGAAATATAACCATTCAAAAAGGCATTTTTAACATCTAGTTGAGACAACTTCCAACCTTTGCAAGCAGCAATTGCTATGAGGGTTCTGATGGTTGTCATTTTTGCCACAGGACTATAAGTCTCATCATAGTCCACTCCATATGTCTGTGCATACCCTTTCACAACAAGTCTAGCTTTGTATCTAGACACATTTCCATCTGCAAATCTTTTGGTTTTATAAACCCACTTACATCCAATAATTTTCTGACTATTAGGTTTAGGAACCAGATCCCAAGTCTGATTCTCTATCAAAGCATCATACTCCTCTTGCATAGCTTCTTCCCAATTTCTCTGGCCTTTGGCTTCATCATATGTAGATGGATCTTCATCTGCTTTTACCAAATAAGCATAATCTTTAGTAGTCAAGAATGAGGTGTCATAGCTATACCTTGTAGGTTGCCATTTGTGCCTAGTTGACCTCCTAACTTCTGCACTTCTTGAAGTCTCTGGTTCATCACATTCTGGATCAAATCTTGGCCTTTCTTCAACTTCAACCTGTACTTCATTGTTCTCACTTTCATCAAGTAATTGAATCTTTGCTTTACCTTTTCTTTGATTCACTACTTCTTCATCATCTGCATGTATATTATATTTACCTGCATACCAAGTACTTTTCTCATCAAATGTAACATCCTTAGACACAATGAATTGTTTTGTGGATGGACTCCACAACCTGTATCCCATTTGCTTATCATCATAGCCAATAAAAACATATTTTTCTGCCTTAGGCTCCAACTTATGTCTCAATTGAGATGGCACATATACATATGCCAAACATCCAAATATTTTGCAATGATCCAAGGTAGGTTTCTTACCCCACCAAGCTTCATATGGTGTCATACCCTGCAAAGCTTTACAAGGCAATCTATTGACCAAGTAAGTAGTTGTATTAACAGCCTCTGCCCACAAATAATTTGGACAATTCTTCTCTTTCATCATGGACCTTGCAAACTCAACAAGAGTCCTATTTCTTCTTTCTGCTACCCCATTTTGTTGAGGGGAGTATCTGCAAGTAACTTCTCTCTTTATACCTGCATTCCATAAGTAATCATTGAATTCATTTGAAAAATACTCTCCCCCTCCATCTGACCTTAGTCTCTTCAATCTCTGACCTGTAATCCTTTCTGCATAAGCATGATAGTGTTTAAATGTATTAAACACTTCTGACTTTTCCTTAATCACATAAATTGTGATCCACCTGGTAGCATCATCAACATAAATGACATAATATCTTGAACCATTTATACTAAAGTCCTTTGAAGGACCCCACACATCTGTATGAACCAATTCAAGTCTTTCTGAATACATAAACCCATGCTTGGAATAGGATTGCTTATGAGCTTTACCTAATTGACATGCCTCACATCTGTATGTCATGTGTTGACCTGCAATGTTAGGCAATCCAAGCACTGAATCATTATTGATCATATCTTTGATACCTCTTTCATTAAAGTGTCCAAGTCTTTTGTGCCAAAGATCTAATTCTGACACCTTCTGCTCTCCATATGTGAACATAGCATGTCCAACATTTCCTTGTACCTTCAATGTGAAGAGCCTTCCTTCTTTCTTTCCTGTAACAACCTGTTTATACCCTTGACTAGGGTCTTCAACATAAACTCCATCATTTGTAAACCTTACCTGTTAGCAGCAGACAAGGGAGTCAAAGAAGATCTGGCAAGTAGGCCATCTAATTTTTCAAGACATCAAGGAGTTGAGCACACGAGAAGAAAGAGCAAGTAGGGAGCTCAAAGAGGTGTATGACAAATCAATAGAGAAAACCCTACGCAAATAGTGATTTTCATCACTAAAAACCATTGTAAATATCATTTCGTATTTTTGTAGCTCCATTTTGTGCAAGCCAAGGAGTCCTTGAGCTTGAGGAGCTTTAGAAGTATCTACCTGCCAATTTTCATATTTTTTAGATCTCGTTTGAGCCCTCAAATAAGCCCTGGAACCTAATTTTTAACTAGGCCGGACACTAGGTCTGGACAGGGCCAAAGCTAGTCAAAAACTATAAAAGGAGCTAGAGAGCTCATTTTTGGGGTTAGATTGTAATTGAAACGAACTTGTAAGAGCTTGTGAAAGTAATCTAAAGAACTCCATTGCTCCTCACTCTTTGTCTTACCGTGTGTGCGCGTGTGTGTGTATGTGTGTGCATGTTGGTGTGCTTCTCACTCACGCACTTGTGCTTCCACTTGCTCGAGGTCTTCATACCATCCTCACGTCTTCCCGGATTGACATTAAAGGAGGTGCTACTCATCACTGAGCTACACCAAATTTTGGCGCCGTTGCCGGGGATCGAGCTTTGAGGACGAGCGTGTGATGGTAAGACGTAGAGTTGACGCGTTGGAATTGTAGGTATTTTCTTCACTCTCATCGATTTTCTTTTACTTTCTTCACCATCTTCATCACCATCATCATCATCACCATCTCCCACCTCCATCTCCATCATCGCGAAAATTTCTGTTTTTTGATCATATCTCCATCTCCACCTCATTTCCCTCATTCCACTTGTGAGAGAGAGCGAGAGAGCGATATTGCGTGTGTGTTTTCTTGCATGTTTCTTGAGCTTTGTGCAGGTACTTGCTGAATCATCATCCTCAGCTCTCTGCGCAGGTACGAAACTCGTCGAATCTGTCTCGCAGTCGCCAGCCTCTGTCGATCGCGATTGACAGAAATTTCGATCATTTGGTAAAACAAAGTGCACCACTAGCACAAGCATGATGAGCACATCCCAAATCACCTAAAACAGTAGAAAAATTCCGTGGTTTTCTGTCAATCGCGACCGACAGCCTCTGTCAATCGCGATCGATACTGTCAATCGCGATTGACACTGTCAATCGCGACCGACAGACTGCCACGTAGGATCCTGTCAATCGCGATTGATACCGTCGATCGCGATCGACAGACCTCACGACCGACAGACTGCCACGTAGGACCCTGTCAATCGCGATTGACACCATCGATCGCGATTGACAGCCACGACCGACACCTCTGTCAATCGCGATTGACACCGTCAATCGCGATCGACTGAAATTCAACGATTGATTGACTTTTGCGCGTAGCCACGTGTCCATCGCGACTGATAGGCTCTCGATTGACTGAAATTTCGGCGAAAAATCCGGAAAACGTGTCAATCGCGATTGATACCGTCGATCGCGATTGACAGCCACGATCGACTCTGTCGATCGCGATTGACACCGTCAATCGCGATTGACACTGTCCATCGCGACTGACAGGCCCGACGGACACCTCTGTCAATCGCGATTGACAGACCTGTCGATCGCGATTGACAGGCTTTTTCGGCCAGAAATTAGGGTTTGTTTTTGTTCAAAATTGGGATAATTGTGGGGCAAAATAGTCAATCCATTAGCACTTTGGAGGTTCCTACACTTGAGATTTGGGAGAAAATCCTAGGATCTGTCAGCCAGATTGAAGCCTGTTTTAACCCCCTAAACCCTGAACAGTCATAACTTTTCATACGAAATCCATTTTTTGAGCTCTAGGGCTTGTTGGAAAGCTCGTGGCATCTACTACACGCCCTCCACTGTTTTTTATAAAGATAATGCGTTGATTTTCAGATAGGTTATTTTGAAGTTGACCATACTCAGGGGGATCAAAGTCAGGGGTCTTTAGAATTGTTGTCTTAAAAGCCTCTACACCAATTAATGTTTGTGCTTAAGGAATGAAAATCAGTGGTTCTGTCTTTGGAATTCAAATCTTAAAGCTAACTTTGGAACTCTTACAGATCTATTGAGAGCATCGAAAGGCGTTCTAAGCAAGTGTAAGTGCAAGCTTGGGAACACACTTCCTGGGCATTCAAGGGCAACCTAGCAGGAAACAAAAGGTTGGAATATTCTCAACTCCCTCTGTCAATTTTTTAGCTCAGGCTAAGTACGAATAGTGCTAGAGGTAAGTCAGGGCGACGATAGGCAGGTATCAAGTTGAAGACTACATAAAAACTCAAGTTCAAGCTAAAAACCGAATCTCTGTACCATCGATAACATAAAGGAAAAGAACCTTACGGGGGACGATCAATTCCAAGTACGGAAAAATACTCAAGTATTCCTGACGACGCATCACCAGATAAGATCATAAACATAATAACTCACTAAAAACGAACCAAGTGACTGAGACCAGTTGATCGGCAACGAGGTTGTACTCTGGGCAAAAATTGGGCTACTTAGATAGGCATATGAACCTTAGATCAGGACGACATCTTGTAAGGGAGAGACAAAGCCTTAGGTCTTCAGAGGCTAGTGTTAACCACACTGCTAGGTCTTGGGCCCAGTAGTTGAGCCACCACTCATACTTTCCTAGCTCTGAGACCAGTGAGTCAGAGATGTCTCAAGGCATGGACAGACCTACGGGAAGTTCAGGAGTGCCTTACTTGTACAGGGTAGAAGGCCCTTACAAAACACAGTTGGAATACCTTAGGACCAACCGATTAGGTGCTAGCATCTATGAGGACGGCCTAGGAAGATCTGTGGTACAGATTAGGAATCCTGATCAATCCATTGGATTGGAGCACCCAGCTGTCAAATTTGAAAACGGGGCATACCTGGACAAGGAAGGAACCATGTACGTAGTCACCAGTCACCCAGATAGGACAGATGAATTTGGAAATGTAATCCCTGAAGCGGACTTAGGTGATCTGGAGCAAGGAAACATGGGTGCAGAACCTAGAACCCCTCGAGGCAAATCGGTTCTCACTAGAATTATCACACCAGAATGGATTCCCCAGGATAATAAGAGTATAGAGTTGCTCCTCAATCGAGAGACTGAGGAAGTCTTTTGGAGATACAAACCTGATCGGCCAACTGATAAAGGAGCAATCATGATCTATGAGTTTAAGGATCCTGATAGCCCAGGTAGAGTGACATACTTAGATCACGCTTCGGAGAGGATCTTTGTGGTGACAGATCATGATAGGCATGCTTACACTTGGAAGGGTGAATTCGTTTTCCCCCAACCAAGATCAAATGTATCCTATGGTCACCCTGGAGCTGGAACATCCCAAGCTCATGGAATGCAAAGAGACAAAAGCAGAGATAGACCAGAAGTAAGCTTTGCCAACCCAATGGGCAGAGAAAGAACGAGGACGGAAACGAATAGAGTAGAACCTGAGATACTTAGAGCTCACAGGAATCACAGAAATGCGGATGAGTTCCCTCTACCACGACCTAGAGAGCACACAAGGACTTTGAGACCAACTCAGCTAGTTAAGTCCATGAAGAATTACTTTGATGGCACGGGAGATCCCTATGATCATGTGGCTGAGTTCAAGCAAGTCTTGAGAGCTGAACAAGTGGAGGATCTATTCACGCAGTATAATGCCTTCGGTTTAACCCTTAGGAACACAGCACTTACATGGTTTCAGCCATTGGATGAGCGACAGTTCAGGAGCATAGACCAACTCTTAGAGGCTTTCATCATAGAGTTCTCTAAGACTGGCATAAGACACAATACCTCCTCACTGATTCACAGCTTCAAGCAAACCCCTCAAGAGACCGTGAGACTTGCAGGAAGAAGATTTAGGCAATATCTTGAGAGATGTCCTGTTTCGGAGCTACCTACACCAGCTAAACAAGTAGCTTTATTCTTGGATGGATTGCTGAGTACGAAATTGAGATCCTATGTGTATCTGAAAGACCCTAGGACTATAGAAGAATGTGTACGCATGTGCATTGACATTGAAGATAACCTAGGGGAAGAACTAGAGCTTTCCAAAATCTACAAAGATTCAGATAGTGCATCTGGTCACTCTTCCACGCAATCCACATCAATTGAGGAACTGGCAGAGAAAGTGGCTCAGAAATTAGGTGTCTCTAGCAAACAAACTCCGAGATTTACCCCTGTAAAGAGATGCTACACTTGTGGTGGCGACCACATGGCGAATGTATGTCCCATTATGGCTCAACCCCAAGTAAACCCTAGTAGCCAGTACTGCACTATCGAACGAAGATACACAAATCACACCGCACAAGACTGCCCATACAACAAGCAAGCAGTTAGGCAAGCCTACCCTCAGCCATACCCTCAGCAAGGCAGATACCAAAACCAATACCCACCACAACAGTTTGCTAGACCTCAACAAACCTACCAACCACAATACCAAGCCCAGCAAAGACCTCAGCCTGTGTTAGCCCAACAACCTCCAGCTCCACCCAACATGATCCCTGTAAAGTATGCAGCAGCAGAAGAAAACCTAAACCGAGCTATAGTCCCCATAACACCATTGCTTTCAGAAAGTGATCCCAGTGACCATAGCTTCGATTCTACGCATGTTGAGAGCCCCCAGGCTTACTTCATGCAGTCTCCTGAACATGGTGAGTCCTACTATAGTGAAGAGCCAAATGAATCTAGTTGGGAAACGGATTACGCAAATGTCATGTACGCCAACCCCAACCCTAGGCCACAACCTAGGCAGGTAAGACCTCCATTCCCAAGAGGACCGTGCTACAGATGCCAAGGAGATCACTTCATTCGTGATTGTCCCTTACCTCCACCTACACAACCCCAGTTAGTGACGATCCCAGGCTTTTGCCAAGATTGTGGAAAAGAGCATCTCTTACGAGATTGCCCTAAAAATCCCAATAACATGCCAAAAATCACTCCTATCAACGTTGTTGGATTAGTGGTAGACTCCACAGGGAGCGTGACTTCCACCGCACCAGTACAGGTAGTCACTAGAGCTCAAGCATTGCAGCAAAACCAAGGGGCAGACCAGGAAAAGAGCCCAACAACTAGTGAAACTGAGAGCATAACCAAGAAAAGGACTAGAGCGTGGAAAGATAGTCGAGAAAGAATGAAAAGACAATGGGCTAAAAAGATGAGTGAACTTGAGGAAAGCATAAGAGAAACCAAAGCCAGGATAACTGAACTCACATCTCAAACTCCCTCTCACACGACCCCACCACCACCTTTCCCATCGCCATCCGACCAGCCACCTTCCAACCCGCCTCACATAAACCCACCACCCCCAAGAGTAGGATCAGTCCTAGCAGATCCCACTCCCGAAGACCTTAATATGATGCTTAAAGCATATCAGGCCAGAATCCAAGAAGGGCCAACCATAACCGATCATGAAAAATGCTACCCTAGAGCCGAGCTAGAGCTTGAACGAACTAAAATTTGTGCCAAAATGGTGGAATTGGCTCAGACCATGTTTGAAGCTAGTCGCCTATTTAACATCTCTAGCTCAGCTAAGACGCAGTTACATTTTGATGGACTGCTAGAAAGAATAGAGAGGCTAATTGCACAATCAGAAAAGGAACCTGCCCCTCAAAGAAAGGAAAGGGCAAGAGAACGGATAAGCCAACCTCTTCAGGAAGCCCATGTGCCTCCTCAAGAAGCTTATCTTCCCCCCCAAAAAGCAGATGAGCCTCCCTCGACAGCTCACGTACCTCCTCAAGTTGCCTACATTCCTTCTCAGGGAGCATATGAGCCTGTTCGGAAAAGTAATAGAATAAGTAATCCTTCCCAGGAAGCTTGTGCTCCAAACATCTATGAGAGCGAGGAAAGAGCCAACGATAGAATAAGCCCTCCTTCCCAGGTTGCTTATGTGCCTAATTCTACTGAGCCAGACACTTCTTCTTCTATGAATCGGTTTGCACTAGACTTCCTACGAGAAATTCAAGAAGATAAATGGGATAACGAAAGTGAAGTCGCCCCTCCCTTTGAACTTGTGGATGATGCACACGACCAATTCCCACAAGACATCCCATCTATTTACGGGGAACATGAGAGTACTCAATCTCACGAGAGATTGGACTTTGAATCCAATTCCATACAAGAGCTACCCCATTTCACAGGCCCATGGGAAGCAAAGTCCACGTGTATGAGAGCACCCACAGTCATGGTAAGAAACGAAGATTCAGTCATACCTAGGAACACAGAGGTAGGGAAGAACACTAACGTGCAGTGCAATCTCAAGTTAGAAGAGCTACTCAAGGTTAGACCTGAATCGTGGAAACATGTAGCCAAACAAGTACCTGAGATAGCAAAATCTCGTTCCCAGGTAGGATCACATAGGACAGTGCCAGAGATACCCTTGGATAAGATAGGAGATATGTGTGAAGGTGAAGAAGGGAACACCTACCTTCCCATTACCTACCAGGAGTACACCACCAAGGCAATTTTGGACTCAGGTGCAGGAGTTGCAATTGCCACCACCTCCCTATGGAAGCGTTGGGGCAAGCCGGCACTCAGGCCAACGAGAATGAAATTGCAGATGGCCGATGGTCACATAGAGAGACCCTTAGGATTGCTAGAAGGAATAACTCTCACCACTTGTGGTGTCGAATTTGAACATACCTTTGCTATATGTGACTTTAGCAAAAATCATGCCTATGAGATGATTTTGGGACGACCATTCATGCGACAGTTGCAAGTGGTACAGGATTGGGGAACTAATTCCTTGTACCTGCAACACTTAGGTGTTACGACCAAAGTCAATCTCAAGGATTACTCTCATAGAGATGTTCCCCCTATCCAATGGAATCCCATCCATAGAGCCAAAGATGATACGGAATCTGTGCATTCCATAGGATCAGGATCCTCATGGATGCATGAAGACACCCACTTATGGATGTGCAAAGTAGCAGTAGAAGAAGAGAAGAGAGAGAAGGCCAGAGATATAGGTGCAAACGAAACACATAGACCCATTCAAGACCCAGCCTATGCACCTGTAGTATTTCCTGACGAAGAATTCGAACCCCACGGCTGGGCAGAAATCCTAGCAACAATGGACGTAGCCATCAATGAAGAACAATGGACACCTCACTGCGATGAGGATGGCTATGATATTTCAGTCTTCTCCATAGAGCCAATCATGGGAGAGGCAGTTCTAGAAGAATGCGAACCTAGCCTTGATGCCCTTGAGGATGCAAGTGACTCCGACCTAGAGTCAATCATCATGGACCCACCATTTGCATCAGATGAAGAATACTTCCATGAAGTAGAATTTCAACCCCAGAGGCATGGAGAGCTTACAAATGATGTAAGATTAGCCACACATGTGACCCCAAAGGAAGAAGGAAAGAAACGGAAGAAGAGAGAAGTCTCACCAGAAGAGGAAGAATCTTTGTTTGAGGTCCCAGAAAACTTTAAGAAGTATGAGATAGACGACAGGAGAGTCATGATAAGAATGCCTAAACGAGAGGCTCAAGCAGGAGAGGCCTATGATAACAAAGAAACCACCAAGAAAATAGTAGTGGCACTAGAAGAAGGAGAGGAGAGATACACGTACATAGGCCATGACCTAACAGAGGAAGAAGAGCATGCGTTAATTGCCTTGCTAAGAGAATACAGAGATGTGTTCGCTTGGAGTTACAAGGATTTGAAAGGTGTTGACCCTGACATATGCTCACACACCATCCCCATGACCTCAGATGCTAAACCCTCTAAGCAAAAGCCCTACACATATAACGATAATTACGCTGCTAAGATCAAAGAAGAGATAGATAGATTGGTTGAAGCTGGATTTATCTATGAAATTGAGCACACTGAGTGGGTATCCCCCATCGTAGTGGTGCCCAAGAAGAATGGCAAGCTGCGTGTATGCATTAACTTGAAGAAGGTCAATGCAGCCACAATTCGAGATAACTATCCGCTTCCCATCACAGAACATCTCCTAGAAAGAGTAGCAGGCAAGGAAGTGTACAGCTTCCTCGATGGATTTTCGGGCTACAACCAAGTAGCCATAGCTCCAGAAGATCAGCATAAAACGGCTTTTGCCACAGAGTGGGGCATATTTGCCTTTAGAGTAATGCCATTTGGGCTTACCAATGCGCCAGCAACCTTCCAAAGGCTGATGTGCCATGTATTTAAAGAGTTCCTGAGGAAGAATTTAGAAGTCTATGTTGATGATCTTTGCGCTCATTCAAATATTAGACAAACCCATATTCCTGAACTCAGACAAATCTTTGACAAATGTAGAGAATATCAAGTCTGCCTGAACCCAGAAAAATGTGTTTTTATGGTCAGGCAAGGCAAGATTCTAGGACACATAGTGTCAAAGAATGGCATATCCACTGATGAAGAGAAAGTAAGAGCTATAGCAGAGCTACCTAGGCCAAAAAATGTCAAGGAAGTACAAGCTTTCATGGGGCATTGTGGTTATTACCGACGATTTATACACATGTATGTCGTCATTGCAAAGCCCATGTACGGACTTCTGACTAACTTTGAGTGAACTGATGAATGTGAGAATTCCTTCCAGGAGCTTAAACGACGATTATGTTCAGCACCAATCTTGACCACACCAGATTGGAATAAGCCATTCCATGTTCATGTGGATGCATCCAATTATGCTATTGGATGTGTACTTGCACAACCTACGGATGAAGGTAATATGGATCTTCCAATTGCCTATGCCAGTAGACAATTGAATGCAGCTGAACGAAATTATACCACTACGGAGAGAGAAGGCTTAGGCATGGTATATGCAGTCAAGAAATTTAGACACTATTTGCTTGCAAATAAGTTTAAATTTTTTACTGATCACCAAGCATTGTTATATCTCGTGAACAAGCCATGCAATACAGGAAGATTAGTAAGATGGTTCCTCTTACTAATGGAATATGACTTTGAGGTTGTGGTAAGGAAAGGTAGGACTCATTTGAGAGCAGATCATCTCTCTAGGCTCACCTCCGGAGAAGCCCCACAGGGAGTGTCAGATGATCTTCCTGATGCTTACTTGTTTAATTTGGAGGTGGTGCCGCAGTGGGCTAAGCCATTGGTACCAGTATTGACATACGGGCCTAACCATCCAGTGGTAAACACACGGAATAAAGAGGTTGTAAAAGCCCAAAAGTACCACATCATGGCAGGAAGCATGTACAAGCACACAGATCACGGGATCTTGGCTTGTTGCGTAGAAGAGGACGAGTATGCTAAATGGTTGCAATTAGCACATGTAGGTGCATTAGAGCAACACTACTCAAAGCAACGAACTTTACAGACTCTAAAGAGACTAGGAGTGCATTGGCCAACTATGGAAGCGGATGTCCAAAACTTGTGCAAGAAATGCCCTATCTGTTGCACTAAACCACCGGTGGAACACGCTACTCTGTATCAAGTATCCATTGTGCCAAATTGGAGCGAACCCCTAGTATCCTTCCTGAGGACAAACACATTCCCTCCAGACATGACTCTGGCTAGGAAAAGGAGCTTAGAACAAGAAGCACTGGATTACTCACTCATTGGTGATAATCTATACAAACGCGGTAAGGATGGTTACCTGAGACTGTGTGTCCATGAGAGTGAATATCTTAAGATCTTGGAAACTGCTCATCAAGGTGTAGCAGGAGGACACTTTGGACCAGATCGGGTGATCAAGGCAGTACTATTTGCGGGCTTCTGGTGGCCTACCCTTCACATGGATGCACATACCTATGTGAAATGGTGTGATGTCTGTCAGAGAACTCAGTATCCTATACGAAAAGATGAGATGCCATTGAAACCTATGATGGGTGGACGTGCATTCTCTAAGTGGGGAATAGACTTCGTAGGTCCTATTAATCCCCCAGCTAAGGGTTCTCATGCAGAATACATCATTGTTGCGACAGACTATCTAACTAAGTGGGTAGGGGTAAAGGCTACGACGAAGAACGATGCTCAAACAACTGCGAAATTCTTGTTTGAGAATGTGTTTACAAGATATGGGCTACCTATAGAGCTCGTAAGTGATAGAGGCACTCACTTCTTGAATGAAGTTATTGATAATCTGCTCCAAGAATTTTTGGTGATACATAAGAAGTCTGCCCCCTATCACCCTCAAGCTAATGGACAAGCGGAGAGCACTAATAAGATCCTATGCAATGTACTGACAAAATTAGTAAACACTAAACGCTCTGATTGGGACAAACAGCTACACCATGCTGTTTGGGCATACCGAGTCGCCTATAAAACGGTACTCCAAGCCACCCCCTTTCAGATGGTATTTGGCCAAAACGCGGTGCTACCTTTAGATTTTTTGATACCTACATTGAAAGTAGCACAAGAGTACGAATGGACAGGTCACGAGCTCTCCTCTAGGATCTTTGACCTTGAACGATTAGGAGAAACAAGACTGAGAGCAGCCGCAGGAATCTATGCAGCTAAGAAGAGGCAGAAGGCATACTTTGATGCCCATGTGAAGGATAAGGGCTTGAAAGCAGGAGATCTAGTTTTAGTTTACACATTGAAACAACATGCAAGGAAGCTAGAAAAGAGAGGCTACGGACCTATGATCATCAATAGGATCTCAACAAGTGGAGCAGTGCAACTAGCCACATTAGAAGGCGATGTTCTACCAAACTATATTAGCGGATGCAGAGTTAAGTTGTATCAGGAACCTCTCACAGAGGAAATGCTAAGTCGACTCAACATTGCTAAGAAACGCAAAGAGGAAGAAAAGCGAATTCGAGAAGAAGCTCAAGCAGAAGCCCTAGAGCGCATACGAAGAATGAAACTAAGAAGACAAGGTAGAGAGCATTCTAGGCAAGACGCATATGCAGATCAAGGATATGACGTGGCTATGTGTGAAGTTTCAGGTGTTAGCTCACATAGAATAACGGACCGACGTCCTTTCATAACCTTAGATATAGGGCAAGGAAAGAGTGCAAGGACTATAAGGGCCTTGATTGACTCAGGCGCAGCCACCAGTGCTGTTAAATCGTCTTACTGTCAAGAGTTGCAGTTAACTGTCGATCCTGTGGAAGCATATCTCATAGGATTGGGAGGCGTGGAAACCCCTTGCATGGGCGAGGTGGAACTTCCCCTCTATATTCATGATGAGGCAATGACAGTTAAAGCGCTAGTATGCCAAGACGAGGACCTCACGGAACCACTTGTCCTAGGTCAAGACTGGATTTATGACCAAGCAGTCAACTTAAACCTAAGAAGTGGACTTCTTCAGGTATGGGTGAATCAGACTAGAATGACAATGGAGTTAAATAATGGAGCACTCAAGGAACTAGGAAAGGCACAGACTCCTGGTCCCTCCAGGGGTGCACACGAAGCTGACCATGCTGTTCTTGTCCAAGGCTCTGTGATGCAGAAGAATGAAGATCTCAAAAAAGGAGTCAGAACCACAACGGAACTCCCTTCTTTTCCAAAGGCCAGAGGGAGGCAGCAACCAAAGGTGGATGAAAGGCAGAAGAAGCAGATTACTACCTATGTCGGAGATCAAAAGTACCTGCGCAACAAAACGTCTCTGCAAGTGAAACAAGTGTGGGTGCGGAAAGGAGAACACCCGGTTGCACTCAAGCCAACCACACGGGCAAAGCCTCTTATTAGTAACCAACAACACGACACTAATAAGAAGTCTTTCAGAAGTTCTTCTGCTAATGTGAAGTCTATTTGGGTGCCCAAGAAGTCGATGAAGGCTAGCCCACAATCAAGACAAATTTGGGTGCCTAAGGTTTGTTTGCGGGCTCAAATAGCTACACCGAGACCAGATCCCATACAGTATGGTCCATTCACTCGCACAGCTGGCGTCCACTCTTTTTCAACAATCAGTAACACACCAAGGCCCATGAGCTCGAATAGAATCACTTGTAAATGGGTCACTAAAAAGCCTCATTTTCAAGCCGACACGCCTATAAAGCTCTCGAGAGTCTCTATGAAACCCAGAGCAAAACCTATCCGTTGCATTTGGCAGCCCAAGACTTGTAACAAACCTCCGGACCCATTTGTAAATCCATGTTAACCTACTAACCACATGACTACCACACTTTATCACTCCACTTAGCTCTTAGGTCTACTGAACTCTTAACTACACACACACTCGCTCCGAGCACTTACTGACCCATTAATCTCTCCCGACCCGCATGTTAATGTTGTAATGGGAACAACACCAATTCTCTCTTGTCCTGTACAATGTTAACACATGTTTCTATATTCTCACAGAGACAGGAAGCAAGAAGTAACATGGCAGATACAATAGGAACTAGCTCCCAGGCAGGCACCGGCCCCCAAATTGTGGACATTGAAAGCCTTCCGGTCGAGGAGGAATTAAAGGAAAGACCAGCGGCATTACGAGCATTGCATGCCATACCAATTCAGAATCCTCCACAGGGTCATACAATGCCGGTGGGCAAAGCTTCACACTGGTTCAGTGACGTTGCTGGACCTCTGGGTGAAGGCACATATATGTGGGAGTCCGAAGTAGAATTCAATGGACGGTGGGGCAGATACCACTTCTTTACCAGAGAGTTTGAAAAGCTACAGAATAATGAGGGACTGAAGCCAATATGGAAGAAGGCTGGACTTTATGATTACTTCAAGTTCCAACTACCAAAGCCAGATTTTCTAAGGTGCTCATATTTAATTAGTACCCTCACTCCCAGCAAAGACAAGAAAGGATACAGCTCCTTTGTGCTCCCATCACTCACAAGGGGCAATGAGCTGAAGCGTTTCCGCTTGACGATCAACTTGGTGAGAGAAGCTCTTGATATGCACGGAATGCACATTCCTACGGAGAAAGAGACTATGGTTCCAGATAATATGAAGAACAGGAATCTGACGAAACTAAAGGACATGGTTGCGATGACGCCGACAATTGCCATCCATCTACGTATGGTCATGCAACACTTTGCATTTCCCGCGCAAGATAGGTTCACAATGCCTCCCAAAAAAATCTGGTTTAGCCTCTACCTGGCGGATGCTTTTGATCTGTCCATCAATATGCCCCACTGGATTATCGACCAGATTCACATGGCTCATCAGAGATGGTATAAGAAGCAAAAGTCTGTGTTGTATGGTTGCTGTGCACTTACAAGAATTGTGTACAGATGTCTCGCATATGATGTACCGGTGCAGAGGGCTCTCGTTTGGTCCAGAGCACAGGAGTTTCAACGTAGATTGTCAGCTGTGGGGCCTCCCTCAAAGAAGATGAGAGGCACTGTCCAGATGCCTTGTGCACAAGCTCGCGATGCAACCCTAACGCCTGAAACAACCCCAAGACTTCCCCGACGAGTGCAACCATTCACTATCAGGTTGCCCAGGCACAGCACAGATGGTCCTAACCTTGTGTTTCCACCAGTACCGACTGATCTGGAATTCCCGCATGGATTCACTCTGGAGGATCTTACGGACGAAGAAGTGGCTAGAATCATCGAAGCTGTAAACGCAGAAGTTGAAGCAGAGCAAGCTGGTGGACAGCAAACTGCCCCAGACCAACCCCAGCCTAGCCAACCGGACGTAGTCAATGTGGACGATGAAGAAGAAGAACATGAGGAGACACGGGGTGGACAATCAGAAGAAGAAGAACAAGAGTATGATCAGGAAGCCGTACAAGTACTGGAAGGTGCCCCCGCCTATACTAACGCATTAAAGAAGCTCTATGATACGATGAACCGAGTCCAACAGCAGCACAGGCTGTCATTAGCAGCAGGTAAAGCCCTCATGAACCAGATTCTGGAGGAGGAAGGTGTGGACGAGCAATACCGTGCCACCTTGGAAATGATATCAGATGCTTTGGGAGTACCTGAAACGGTGCATACTGCACTAGCGCAATCACGAAGGACAGAGAAAAGATATGGAAGACGTCCCCCACGAACGGGAAAACAAATGAATGTATTAGGATCAGGACCACAAGGCACCCCCACAACCACGGGCACTGCACACACCGTTCACGACACCGAGGAAGCCCGTACATCAAGCGCACCTCCATCACCTCCCTTACCACCTTCTCCTCCCTCTCCACCACATTCACCTCCCATCACCAATGTAACTACCACCGTTACCACCTCCGAACCCATCGCCATGACTGAAGCGCAAACGGCCTATCAACCCACACACCCTCTCAACACCTCCCGTGTATACACCTCCACTACCACTGTAGTCCTAACGGCATCTACTGACATCCCCATTCCCCCATCCACACTTTCGGGCAGTTCACATCCACAACTGCACACACCACTGTACACATTCACCACAATCACTGCACCCACTGTTCCACTATTCACAATCACTACCACTACTGCTTCCACCACAGATTTTATGGACATATCACCTTCCACCACACCTCTCCCTCCCCCCATACCACCACAATCTCCCATTCCCCCACCACCCACTTCACCATTTCCCAGCACTGCATCCACACTTCCCTTCCCCTTTCCCTTCCCCGCTGCACATAACACCCTCCCTACATCCATCCCCATTAATAATGTATTTAATAGTATGTATCAATGCATGTCCCAACTTCAGCAACATTACCAACATCTTGACAACCAACATACAAGGCTTTTCCAAAGCCACGAAGATCTCCAAGCACGGTTTAAGGATCTTGAAGAGCAGAAGCAGCTACTACAAGACCAGCACATGACCTTACAGGAACAACATGCACAATTAGTAGCCAACCCACCCCAAGCAGATGATGAAGAGCGACGACACATGGACGAGCTGCTACATTCTCAAATCACAGAGAACCTCAAACTCCGACGAAACATGGCTCTATTACGGAAGCATATGTCGGCAGACCTAGAAGAAAATAGACGGCTGCAGACACAAAATGAAGAGAACTTGGAGTTAGCCATGGAAGGTTCCCCACAGGACATAGACCCAGAGAGATTTAAGGCTATTCCCTCGGATAATATGCAGATCATTTTGGAAACCCATGCGGATCTCCTCGCAGCCCATGCAGACTTAGAAAAGGAAAGAGATGAACTACGAAGGCAATTGGCAGCTCAACCAGCACCACCCAGAGAAGTACCGACCACAGTTGACACAGCTGACGAAGTAGCAGTGCTCAAAGCACAAATCGAAGAATTGCAAAAGAAAGTGCTTGTATATGAACGACAACCCTCCCCCTTGGCAGAACCAGAACCTGAAGACCTGGTGCCAATCGAAGTAGAGGAAACTTTTGAGGACCCGTACGTTCCGATGCCAGCACCTGGAGGCAAGCAGACTGCAGAGAGCATGGACACCCTGGAAATAGAGACTCCGGAATGGATGCAAAAATTGGAAAAAGTGGCCTCAACTCATGATGATAGGGTGGCAGTCCAGATAGCATCGATGTCACGCTTAGAAGAGGTGGTCATAAAATCAGACTATTTTAGGAATCTCTCTCATCACAGGTGGATCGGCACCTCCGACGACTTGTATGTTCCATTTTGCGTCTTAATGGCGGACTATAATGCCGAAATCAAGCACCACACCTCACAGGAACCAACCTCTGCCACACAGTTTGCACCAGACGATATCCCAAAAAGTGCCAAGTAGGGAAATATTCGCCAACCAACTTGGAGGATTCGGCTTCTCGAAACCTATCCGGAAATGAATCGCACCTGGAATAACATGCCCCTATATATAAAGTACAATCCCTGCTACTGTCCTGTTTTTAGAAGAAGGTCGTGGCCGGAATACACAAAGATGGTGCTGACAACCAAAGGCTATGAAAAGTGGCTCAATTATGTCTACTTGGCGCCACCTAAAGGTCAACCTACTGTAGGGTACATGATCTCGACAATTCGGCATTGGGGCGTCAGGTTCAAAAACATACCAGATGTCATGACACAGATGTGTCTTAAAATTTTTGAACTCATGATAGTCACCTTCCGGACCTTCAAGAACGTTAAGGAGCCTCATCTCTCTGCTCTCGGATTCAATGAAGGCAATCAGGATCTGGTTTACGACATGAGCACAACGCCCTCCATCAATGTTGTCTATGCATGGCATGCCCGCATAAAGTACCTACCGGCCTGCTTCAAACAAACATTTGAAGAGATGTTTGTCACCGGGTTCTGGGAATATCACTCAGAGATCTTCATTCCCAGGCCCTCACATTTATTACAGTTGTTTGCAGTGGAACAAGCTCTACATTCCGAAAAGCTACGTATACCACATCCAGAGGTTCCCGGGCCAGTAGATTGGGATGCGCTACTCACAGATTTGGCCAAAGGATTGAGGATTGCCGAACATCACCTAGCGCAGGATGTCGTCGAGTACTACATTCAAAAACCCTCACAACAAGGGTCTGTCAGGGACGACAGACGCGAGAGAGGGGGGGGTGTTAGCAGCAGACAAGGGAGTCAAAGAAGATCTGGCAAGTAGGCCATCTAATTTTTCAAGACATCAAGGAGTTGAGCACACGAGAAGAAAGAGCAAGTAGGGAGCTCAAAGAGGTGTATGACAAATCAATAGAGAAAACCCTACGCAAATAGTGATTTTCATCACTAAAAACCATTGTAAATATCATTTCGTATTTTTGTAGCTCCATTTTGTGCAAGCCAAGGAGTCCTTGAGCTTGAGGAGCTTTAGAAGTATCTACCTGCCAATTTTCATATTTTTTAGATCTCGTTTGAGCCCTCAAATAAGCCCTGGAACCTAATTTTTAACTAGGCCGGACACTAGGTCTGGACAGGGCCAAAGCTAGTCAAAAACTATAAAAGGAGCTAGAGAGCTCATTTTTGGGGTTAGATTGTAATTGAAACGAACTTGTAAGAGCTTGTGAAAGTAATCTAAAGAACTCCATTGCTCCTCACTCTTTGTCTTACCGTGTGTGCGCGTGTGTGTGTATGTGTGTGCATGTTGGTGTGCTTCTCACTCACGCACTTGTGCTTCCACTTGCTCGAGGTCTTCATACCATCCTCACGTCTTCCCGGATTAACATTAAAGGAGGTGCTACTCATCACTGAGCTACATTACCTCATATCCTTTTTCCACAATTTGACCTACACTGATCAAATTCTTTGGAATTGTGGGAACATAAAGAACCTTACTCAGAAGAGTGCTCCCATCCTTAGCTTTGACTGAGCCAATTGACTTTACCTTATGCTTTGTATTATCACCTGTCTGAACTGTATGATTAATTGCATTATGATCTAAGTCAGTCATCAAAGCAATATTTCCACTCAAATGATTACTACATCCTGAATCAATATAGAACACTCTCATATCCTCATGTGAGATTTCACATGTATTCATAATGAGAGTCGAATCCTCCTTCTGATCTGATGCATAGTTGTAATAGGTGTTATTGTAGGATTGGTTTTGGAAACTTCTTCCTCCACCTCTTCCAAAAGAGTTCCTACCACCTCTACCTCTGAAATTTCCTCTCTGAAATCTACCACCTCTTGCTCTTTGATTAAAGTTTTGATAATTGCCATTGTTCTGATTATTATGCCAACAATCATGAGAGAGATGATTGGTCTTACCACATATCCAACAAGCTCTTGTGTTATCCTTGTTGTTTCTGCCTCTTCCTCTACTTCTGCCATTTCCTTTGCCTCTCATGAAATTTGCTTGGTTTGAAGTACCTTCTTCTTCACCTGATTGTTGCTTTCCTTTGTTAGCTTTCTTCTTGTCTTTAGAGTACATTGCATGACCTGCACTCTTATCAACATCTCCTTTGACATCATTCTCAAAAGTTAGCATATGACCTAACAATTGATTCAAATCAGGAGTAAAGTGATCTAGTGAAAGTTCTGTAGATAAAATGAAAGGCTTCCACTTCTCATCTCCTCTTAGCCCTGTGAGTATTTTTCTTACCAATTTGTCTTCTTCAATATCTTCATCCACTGCTCCTAGAGAATCTGCAATGTCCTTCATCTTTGTCACATAATCAGAGATTGATTGTGAGGCCTTCTTCTTAAAGGTAGTAAATTCTGCCCATAGTGAAGCCTTCCTTGATTTGGTTGTGTTTTGGAAATGCTCCTCCAAAGCATTCCAAATGTCACATGCACTTTCAAGTCCTCTAATGTGAGGAAGCAAATAATCATTGACTGCCATGTAGATTATGCTCCTTGCTTGAGCATCCTTCTTCATCCAATTCTTCAAATCTGCAAGCTCCTCTCTAGTTGGAACACTAGGATCTCTGAATTCTGGCTTTTCTTCATCTCCTGTGATGTATCCTATCAGATCTTTGCTCATAAGATGAGCTTCCATCCTCATAGACCAAGCTGGATAGTTCTCTCTATCCAACTTTTCAATTTGGAGACTATCTCCCATCCTTGCTTCACCTGTAGTCTCAAAACTTTAACCTTTACAGGAAATAAATGTACCTTGACTTTGAACCTCGATTCTTCTGATCCTTTGATAGCTTGAATGAGTCTACCTTCAAGTTTTCTTCAACCTTTATCCTTCTGCACCTTCAAGATGTAAAGATTTGAATTTCTGCAGTAGTCGGAGTCTTCTTTACTTCAATTTTGACACAACCTGCTCTGATACCACTGATGGAGAGTGTTAATCTCCAAAAGAACAAGCTATCCTTGGAATTAGACCACCTCTAGACCAAGAATAACTTTAGACTCCACATAACTTTGGAAACATGCTCACACATTATCAAAATTTGACTAACTGTGACGAAATCACTTTTCTGAAAAAGTCTGCTGCAGATTAATCACTCATTGACTAACCAATTCTGTAAAGTTTTTGATAAAACTTTGTACAACACTTCGCCTTGAGATTGCGCAACTTTACCAAGTTAAATTTCTCAAAATGATTGAGTACACACTGAGAAATGTGTGAAACACTTTACCTATGTCTGAAACAGCTTCTCTGCAATAGCGACTTTGACACCTGCAACTTCTTAACACTGATTCTCCCAAAGTAAATCCCGTTTGATCAAGATCTTTTAGCCATAGATGGCTTACCTTCCAACTTAGATTTTGAGCCCTCACTTGTGTAAAATTTTACACTGTGGACTGAGCAATGACCATTTCTCTGAAGATGAAATCTGCGCCAGTTTTCACGACTCTTAGAACATTCTCATATATGAATGTTCCTAAACAAAATTCTCTCA
>CM035428.1:69569953-69577453 GCA_020310875.1 Ceratopteris richardii | reverse complement strand
GAGAACAAATTGGCCATCTTTTCGTCCGTCAAATCGTGAAAATTGGAAATTTTTGGCACCAATCTTGGATTGTGTTCCTTGCTCTTGGGCGGTAATAATGGCCTTCACTACCCGGACTAAGGTTATTGTCATCGCTTTGTAGTTGTTGGAGTGCAACATCACGTTCTTTTATTTCATTTTGGGCATGTTGAAGTTCATGTCGTAAGAGTTCGACTTGTTGCTCAATTGATGTAGGGAGTGATGGTTGGATGCACTCAAGAAATGAGTTGGTGCTGCTATACCTGCTTCACACCAGCCCTCCTTTGATTCCAGAAATGCTTAGTACACACCTTGAGCTTTCAAATGATACCAAGAAAGCATATATGTGCTTTGCAAATGATTTGTGTAATGACCAAATCAAAACAGACAACTTTGCACTTCACAAATTCTAGAAAACTTGCTATTTCTGTAATGATACCTGCTTAGTGTTATGCTCAGTGTGACCAGCACACTTGCAATTGAAACAATTCCTTTTGGGAGTATTAAAG
Organism: Ceratopteris richardii; assembly: GCA_020310875.1. Lineage (NCBI taxonomy): Eukaryota > Viridiplantae > Streptophyta > Polypodiopsida > Polypodiales > Pteridaceae > Ceratopteris > Ceratopteris richardii. Next base: position 69,576,926 of record CM035428.1, on the reverse strand, counting down.
TACCTTAATAGGCTACCATTTGCAAGTGGAATGAGAAGAAATGATAAACCACATCTAGAGAAATTGATTTAGCAAAATTATGATTACCCCCGACTTTTTAGGAGTGTTGCAGAGATAGACCAGAGGTGACTTCGAAGCCGATTTCTCGAAAATGGCTGAATGAAATCTTCTGAAATTTTGTATGCTTGTAGAAGACCTTGAGCTGGTTCCAACGAGCTATTAAACTCTTGATTTGGTTCAGTGAGCACTGAGAAATGCTCCTTGGAAGTTAACAAACTTGAAGTAGAAAACACAGAGAACCAGATATAATGAATGTGTATATATCTATTGATTGATATGATTATACAAGCTCATTAGCATGACAAGCATAGCTAATTGAGGTGTGGTGGTGTAGGCTATGGAGTAGCACTAACACACACACAGTTACAACAGTAGAGTGCCTCGGGGAGTGAGCTAAAATGAGTGACACACCCGCGAGTTTTTTCTCTCCACTTTTATATGAGTTGAATGATCATTTGAATTTGAAATTCAAATGTAGGCTCCCTAGAATATCTCTACTAAAAGTAGGGAGATATTCTCTCCACTAAGCCATCTACTTTTCACGAATACAATCAAGTAGGTAGGTGATTAAAGTGATTACAAATAAATGCCAAGTCATATAGACTTTTACAATGAGTAAAATGTAATAACACATAGGCAAGTGTTCCTATGGTTCTAGCTTCTCATAGTGATACCCTTCAAGGGTTCCAAGCCAAATCTTCCAAGGGTTCAAGCCAATGTGTGAAGGCTTGAAATGCACCAACAGCTCCCCCTCAAGCCAAACACTTTGGCTTAAGCCTTCATCTTCAATCTTCAATTACTTCCTGCAATCCAATCATAGATTTAAATCTGCATAACTTGCTTCCATCCAATGCTTTAGTGAGTAAATCTGCACATTGCATATTAGTAGACACATATGTCAATTGAATCTCTTTGCTAAGTAACTTCTCCCTCACATAGTGGTAATGAACCTCTATGTGTTTGGTTCTGGCATGATATATTGGATTAGCTGCAAGGTGAAGAGAGCTTGTGTTATCTCCAAAGATGATTGGTGGCCTAGTGTATAGACCTAACTCTGTATACAAGAGTTTCATCCAGATGGCTTCTTGAGTGGCATTGGCAAGCCCTCTATACTCTGCTTCAGTGGATGACAATGCCACTGTAGGTTGTTTCTTGGCTGACCAAGAAATAGGCTTATCTCCTGCAAAACAAATGTATCCTGAGGTGCTTCTCCTATCATCCTTGCATCCTGCCCAATCTACATCTGAATACACTTTAATATCAATGTCTGATGTATAAGGAAAGTACAAACCATGATTCTGAGTTCCCTTCAAATACTTCAAGATCTTCTTTGCTGCCTCTAGGTGAGGTACCCTTGGTCTGTGCATGAATTGACTAAGCACACTTACTCCATATGCTATGTCAATTCTGGTCAAGGTAGCATAGTTCAAGCTACCTACCCTACTTTGGTATCCTGTGATGTCTTGGACTTCTTCTCCTTCATGAGCACTTAGCTTTAGGTTAACCTCCATTGGAGTAGTAGACACTTTAGCATCCTGCAAACCAAACTTCTTGACCATATCTTGTACATACTTCTTTTGAGTGATATATATACCTGAGTTGGTGTAGACTAACTCAAGCCCTAAGAAATACTTCAATAATCCAAGATCATTGATCTTGAACTCCTTCATCATCTGTCCTTTGATGTGTCTAATCCCATTGACATCATTGCCTGTAATGATGATATCATCAACATAAACACACAAGTAGATTACCTCTGTACTACTTTTCTTTATGAATAGAGAAGTATCTGCTTTACTCATCACAAATCCTTGGTCTTGGAGGTAGGTTGTCAACCTATAGTTCCATGCTCTAGGTGCCTGCTTTAAACCATATAGAGCCTTCTTCAATTTACAAACATAATGTACCTTTTTTGGATTTTCATAGCCAGGTGGTTGTGACATGTAGACTTCTTCAGATATCCATCCATTCAAGAAAGCATTCTTGACATCTAATTGGTACATATTCCAATTCTTGGATGCAGCTACACTCACCAAAATTCTGATAGTTGGCATCTTAGCCACAGGAGAAAATGTCTCCTCATAATCAATGCCTTGGGTTTGTGCAAAACCCTTGGCTACCAACCTAGCTTTGTACCTGTTTATTGTTCCATCTGAATTCTTCTTTAGTTTGTAGATCCATCTGGATCCTATTACCTTCATAGAGTCTTTCTTGGGTACCAAGTCCCAAGTATCACTTTCCTTGAGAGCTTCCATCTCTTCATCCATGGCTTCTTTCCATTCTGGTTTGGTAATTGCTTCTTCATAGGTACCTGGTTCTTCATTCAACAAGTCCTTTGCAAGATATACAGAATGTTTAGTTACAAGTGATGTGTCATACCCAAATCTGATAGGCTTCTTCTTTTCTCTCTGAGATCTCCTCATTGCTTGAGTTGAGGATTCTAGTTTATCTTCTAGTTGCTTCATCTTCATCTTCCCTTTGGATTTCCAAGCCTTGAACTCCTCAAGATTTATTGTATCATCATCATCTGAGCTTGAATCTTCTTTCTGAATTGATTCCTCCTTGGTGAGCTTTGGGAAATCTTCTTCCATGTCATAGGGTAGACTAATCTTCCTGCATTCATTCTCATACCATGAGTCATTCTCATCAAAGATGACATCTCTGCTTACCTTGAAACCTTTGTTTGTTGGGTTGTAGAATCTGTATCCCTTTTGGTTCAAATCATAACCAATGAAGATACATTTTTCAGCCTTGGGGTCTAGCTTTCCCCTTACCTGTGAGGGAATATGCACATATGCTACACAACCAAAGATTTTGCAATTATCCAGAGAGGGTCTCTTACCATGCCAAGCTTCATATGGTGTCATGCCATCAAGTGATTTGGATGGCAACCTGTTTATGAGATAGGTGGCAGTGGATACACTCTCTGCCCAAAGATAATTTGGCAACTTCTTTTCATTAAGCATAGACCTAGCTGTTTCTACAATGAGTCTATTCCTTCTTTCAGCTACCCCATTTTGTTCAGGTGAGTACCTTGTAGTAATCTCCCTTTTGATGCCTCTTTCCTGCAAGAAATCTTCAAACTCATTGGAGAAGTACTCTCCTCCACCATCTGACCTTAGCCTCTTCAAGCTTCTTCCTGTTTGATTTTCAACAAGTGCAAGATACCTCTTGAAACAATTAAACACTTCATCTTTATGCTTCATAAAGTATAAAATGGTCCACCTGCTATAGTCATCAATGAAGGACACATAATACCTTGAACCTGAAATAGAAGGGTCCTTGCTAGGTCCCCAAACATCTGTGTGTACCAAGTCTAGGTAGTCTTCATGCATGAAACCTTTCCTTGAATAGGGTAACCTGTGAGACTTACCAAACTGACATGCTCCACACTTGTAAATCATGTGTTGCTTGGACACATTAGGTATCCCAAGCACACATTGATCCCTGCACATTTGCTTTAGGGTTCTTTCACCTATGTGCCCTAATCTCTTGTGCCATATCTCTAACTCTGAAAGTGTCTGATCCTTGTAATTATACAAAGCAATATTCTTGGTGTCTTCTAGCTCAAAAGTAAACAATCTACCTGATTTTTCTCCCTTGGCTATCCTTCTGAATCCATGTCTTGGGTCCTCCACATATGCTCCATGTTGTGTGAATCTGACCTGCAAACCTTTCTCCACAATCTGACCAACACTCATTAGATTCTTGGTGATGGTTGGTACATAGAGTACCCTGCTCAATAGATTCTGGTTACCATCACATGTTTTCACATTTCCAATCTTTATAACAGAATGTTTAGTATCATCACCTGTTTGCTCCTGATGTTTGCCCTTGGGTTCTTCCAAATCAGAAAGTAATGCCACATTGCCAGCTACATCGTTAGAACATCCTGAATCAATATAAAATAAATGATCATCATTTGTACCTGCCTTGGAGGTCATATTCATGATCAATAGGGAGTCATCTTGCTCCTCTGTGTAATTGTTGTAATCTCTTCTATTTCTGAATCCACCTTGGTAGTTACCATTGTGATTGTGATTGTAGTTGTTGTTGTATTGATTGTTGTATCCATTGTAGCTTTGATGTTGGTTGAATCTGCCTCTTCCTTGTGAGTATCCACCTCTTGAGTAGCCTCTTCCTCTCTGATTCTTGTAGTTCTTGTAGCATTCATCTGTGGTATGATTGGACAATCCACAAATGTTGCATGGTGATGAGTTGTAGGGTCTCCCCCTACTTGACTTACCTCCTCTGCCTCTTCCTCTAGATGATCTACCTCTCCCTGCATAGTTTGCTTGGGAGGTAGTGCCTTCTTCATCAACCTGTTTCTTCCCTTTACCTTTGTCTTTAACTTTCTTATCAGTATAGAGAGCAGAGGGGTTGTTACCTTTTGATTGATCTCCTGCCTTTGTAAACTTTGCTTCATGTGTGAAAAGTTGGCCCATGAGTGTTGTGAGATCTGGGGTATGCATGTCCATATAGAGGTCCATTGCAGTGGTGAAACTTTCCACCTTATCATCTGCCTTGAGTCCATTTGTTACTTGCCTGACTATTTGCTCCTCTTCAATCTCCTCTCCAATGCTTGCTAATTGGTCTGCCACATCTTTAATCTTAGTCACATACTCTGAGACTGGTTGCTTGGGCTGCTTCCTAAGGGTTGTGAATTCAATCCACAGTTGATTCTTCCTGGCCCTTGTGTTGGAAGAAAAATAGTTTGACAAGGTTTCCCAAGTCTCTTGGGAAGTCTTACAGTTCCTTATGTGAGGTAAAAGAAAATCAGATATAGAGTTTAAGAGATAAGACCTTGCCAAAGCATCTTTTGCACACCATTGGTTGAGCCTCTCATGTTCATCCTTTGTAGGTAGTCCTCTAGTTTTGAATGAGGGTAATTCCTCATCTCCTGATATGTATCCAAATAAGATCCTTCCTTGTAGATAGGTCTTCATCCTCAGAGACCAAGCTTGGTAGTTGTTTCTGTCCAATTTGTCAATGAATGAAGGAAATCCATCTCCCATGATTACCTTATTTGCTCTGATACCACTATAGGGAGTGATGGTTGGATGCACTCAAGAAATGAGTTGGTGCTGCTATACCTGCTTCACACCAGCCCTCCTTTGATTCCAGAAATGCTTAGTACACACCTTGAGCTTTCAAATGATACCAAGAAAGCATATATGTGCTTTGCAAATGATTTGTGTAATGACCAAATCAAAACAGACAACTTTGCACTTCACAAATTCTAGAAAACTTGCTATTTTTGTAATGATACCTGCTCAGTGTTATGCTCAGTGTGACCAGCACACTTGCACTTGAAACAATTCCTTTTGGGAGTATTAAAGTACCTTAATAGGCTACCATTTGCAAGTGGAATGAGAAGAAATGATAAACCACATCCAGAGAAATTGATTTAGCAAAATTATGATTACGCCCGACTTTTTAGGAGTGTTGCAGAGATAGACCAGAGGTGACTTCGAAGCCGATTTCTCGAAAATGGCTGAATGAAATCTTCTGAAATTTTGTATGCTTGTAGAAGACCTTGAGCTGGTTCCAACGAGCTATTAAACTCTTGATTTGGTTCAGTGAGCACTGAGAAATGCTCCTTGGAAGTTAACAAACTTGAAGTAGAAAACACAGAGAACCAGATATAATGAATGTGTATATATCTATTGATTGATATGATTATACAAGCTCATTAGCATGACAAGCATAGCTAATTGAGGTGTGGTGGTGTAGGCTATGGAGTAGCACTAACACACACACAGTTACAATAGTAGAGTGCCTCGGGGAGTGAGCTAAAATGAGTGACACACCCGCGAGTTTTTTCTCTCCACTTTTATATGAGTTGAATGATCATTTGAATTTGAAATTCAAATGTAGGCTCCCTAGAATATCTCTACTAAAAGTAGGGAGATCTTCTCTCCACTAAGCCATCTACTTTTCACGAATACAATCAAGTAGGTAGGTGATTAAAGTGATTACAAGTAAATGCCAAGTCATATAGACTTTTACAATGAGTAAAATGTAATAACACATAGGCAAGTGTTCCTATGGTTCTAGCTTCTCATAGTGCTACCCTTCAAGGGTTCCAAGCCAAATCTTCCAAGGGTTCAAGCCAATGTGTGAAGGCTTGAAATGCACCAACAATTGCTACCCCAGGGAGGGGTGAGGAACTAAAATCATCGATATTTTGAGTAGTGTCCATGGCCGTATGGAAAGATGCAAAACCTAGGTCTAAACTCACTTTATTATTAAAGAAAAAGTTAAAATTTGCATGGGGATTGCCACAACAACAATCTTTTGAAAAACTTAAACAATCACTTTCGCATGCACCGGTTTTGCAATTACCTGATTTTACACAACCTTTCCATGTAGTTATAGATGCTAGTGGCTCAGGTATAGGTGCTGTATTGATGCAAAATGATCATCCCATTGCATTTGAAAGTAGGAAGCTTAAACCTTCTGAAAAGAACTACAGTACATATGATAAAGAACTTTTGGCAGTTGTACATGCTTTAAAAATTTGGAAACATTATCTCATGGGTACAGAAGTCATAATCAAAACCGACCAACAAGCTATTAAACATTTACTCAATCAACCAGTGATTTCAGATCAACATATCAAATGGGCTTCATACATACAAAATTTTCAGCCTATGATTCAATATCAACCTGGCAAAGCTAATGTTGTAGCTGATGCCCTGAGTCGTTTTCCATCCCCACAAACAAATATTGTTTTTATTAATAACATTTCTGTGGTTCATATTCATTCATTTCATGACATGATTCCTACATATGCATCTTATATTTCTCACAAACATGGAATGCTTTCAATAATTCTACTACATTTAGTGAAGACCATTACACATTTCATAATGGATTCTTGTATTTTGATCATAAGCTATGTATTACACAA
>CM035428.1:69514700-69539700 GCA_020310875.1 Ceratopteris richardii | reverse complement strand
CCAGAGAAAGTGGAATTGCACATGCTCTGGTTTTGTAATGAGTGTTATATACCTCAGCAGGGCCTACCACATCTTATTAATAAATCATCTTCGTGTAGTAGATTACAGTGTTTTAAAATGATCAAGCTGGTAGAAAACATGTCGAATGGGGCAACCTTCCACTAGGGATCCTACCTGTACGTTTACGAAGAAGAGAAAAATTAGATGTTGCTTAGGACTAATCTACAGCAAACGTATTAGAGATCTGTCCACATGCATCTGAGCTTGTCCGTATTGACTGCCATTATACAAAGAATTTGTGGAGTGAATTTAACTTCCCATCATGATAAACATATGAACCTGAACAGCGGAAAATGTGACTTGATAATGTCCCAGTCACACAATGATCATGTACAGATCTTAGGGATAAACCATGGGTTAGACAATCATTTGAATCATGGATTTTTGTGAGGACCTCACACTCAATAGAAAGAAGTCCTAAGTCTATGTACAAGCCTCAAGGTGACTCATCTCATAGATAAGCCTTTTGGAGAGAAACAGGGAGACTCGGCAGGACCTATAACAGACATCTGGTCTGTAGATATAGATTTCTAACAATGTGGTAATTATTTTGTACCTTCTAATAAGTGACAGGTCTGGCAGCGGACAAATTTGTCAAAAGGAAGATTAGAGTTCAACCTAGCAGATTTCTACTCAAGATAGTATACTGCTACCTGAATCATCAAATATGGAGGATTTGACGTATGTGTTGGGGCTCTTGATTGGAGATGCCATGCTGCATATTTCTGCAGGGAAATCTTATATGAGGAGCACGTAGATACAATGCAGCCCTAACTGGAGATGCATGATGCACGTTTTGGCTGAGTAATGTTATCTGAGGAGCATGCAGGTATCTGCAGCCTGGCCTTGTTGCCGTCTAGTTAATTTTTAGCGATTCCATATATCAACAAATGACAAACTTCTCAAATTGCAGAACTATGCATCTGAAATTTCAGGATATCCATTCATCTGTTCTTGTTAGTAGGTACATAAATGTCCACGCAAATAAAATGTTCGAAATGCATCTGTACATCGAGTACCTTAGTTGAGAATGCTTTTGCATGGAGTAATTATTGTTGAAATTGTTAAAGTCAAGAACTGCAGCAAAACTTGATGGAGAAGAAAAGAGGGCACTTCAATCTCAAGCTTCAAAATGGGGAAGCTTCATATGAAGAAACTCTCAAACCAGCCTCAAACAGTCTCCAACTCATCTCAGTTTTAAATAGCCCCCAAAACAGAAACTATGACGGCAAGATGACTAAGAAAACACGTTTCATACAAGTAGCACAAACAAGTAGTTAATAGGAAACTGCAGTAAACCTAAATGAAAAATCATGATATGTGGGTCATCACAAAAAACTGCTTGATGGTTGTTTTCTGAAGAGAAGACTAAAAATAGCATGGATTGAATATTTGTATTGATCTATTAGAAAAAAAGGTTACGGTTTACATTGAATTCAGGATAATCTTAGAAATATCTCAATGGTGCTTATAAATTAGATGTACATAATATATTTCTTTTTGTGCAATTTTACAAGTGCACGCATTTGATCATGTGCTCATATTTACCATTAACAAGAAGAAAAGAAGTACAAAGGTTTCATTATATTTGTATAGCTTACCTCTAGCAATACAAATCAAATGTATGAGGATATATAACCTATAACAATGCAAATCAAATGTATGTTGGAGGGTTAGGCATACATCTGAAATGCTTGAACTTATTTCAAGATAACTACTAACACAATATTATATCTTATGTAAGAGCATAAACAAGTTTCACTTGACTCCCATTGACCCTCTCTCTCTCTCTCTCTCTCTCTCTCTCTTTGAGCTAGCGCGTATACATCTCAATGTCTTTAATTTTTGCATGAAAATTGGATAGTTCAGAACAATTTTCTATTAATAAACATGCGTGTAAATCCATCAATTTGCATGTGAAGATTGAAAAGGACTTTTCGGAGTTCGAGCTTTGCGCTAGCACATGAACAAGACAAGGAAGAAGAAGAAGCTTGGAGCACAACACAACATTGAATGAATTACCAAGATAGATTGTACAAAGATAAGTGACCCTTAAGGGTCATAGGCATATATACAAGATGAGGGAAAAGACCTCTAAAAAGGGAAAAAGTTCCTTGCCGGTATTAAGTATGTTCATACACATCACTATTGAAATATATCAACAAATCCTCCTTGGGAGTGGTGTGATGGACAAGGAGTTGGAACTCGTGTATAAGGAAGTGTAAAACTATGTGGACAGAGATCAATCCATAAAAGGAAGTAAGCCCAAAGCTTTGTAGAAAGCTTCAAGCTTCACCCTAGGCAGAACCTTTGTGAAAACCTCTACAATGTTATTCTGTGTTGGCACATATGCCAAACTGATCTCTCCAGCAGAGAACCCCTCGCTGACATAATGATAATGCACCTCAATGTGCTTTGTGCGAGCATGGAATAGAGGATTTCTCGCAACTAGCAATTCGCGCTGACTCTTAGTGAAGATGTGATGTGAGAACATTGACCAACACCCAAATCAGTCGAAAGGCATCCGACCCACACACACTCAATAGTCGCTTTGAAAGCTTCTCTATACTCAACCTTACGACTAGAAGTGGCCACAATAGGGTGCTTCTTGCTTGACCAAGATATGCATGAGCTACCAAGCATGAAGCAAAAAACACTATTGAACACATGTGCCATAACAACTAGCCTAGTTTGAGTTAGAAAAAGCATGTAAATCTGGCAGTAATGATCACCACTTGGGATTAAAATAACCCAAGTAGCAAAAAATGTGCTTAACTGTCTGCCAACGCTTGACACCTGGGCAAAACCTCCTCATATGAGAGACATCAAATTGAATATCAGGCCGCGTTATGCATAAATAAATCAAGCATCTAACAACCTGATGATAGAGAACATCATCAAATGCATCTGCAACATCATGAAGACTAAACCATAAACCTATTTCCATGGGAGTGGCAATAGGTTTGCAATCTTCAATGCCAAAACGTTGCAATAATGTGATAAAATATTTTGTTTGACACAAACAAATCAGCCGTAAGTTCAAAAATATGTATCTCATTAGGACCAATGAGTAGCATTTCATCAACATACACAACAATGATAAGAAGTACATCATCCACATGCTCAACATATAAGGTATTCTCAGCTAGATTGTTCTCAAAATCGTGTGCAATCAAGTAGACATATATCTTTCCATACCAAGCATGTGGTGCTTGCTTGAAACCATATAACGCCTTTTTCAACTTGCACACTTTGTTTTTATGCCCTTTCTGCACAAAATCACGAGCTTGAAATACATACTCTTCTTCATGTAATTCACCATTCAGAAATGCAGTTTTAAAGTCTAACTGATGTACATTCCACCATGATGAGCTACAAGTGCACAAATGCTACAAAGGGTTGTCGTTTGGCAAGTATGCAAAGGTATCATCAAAATCAATGCCTCTCTCTTGAGCATAACCTTTTGCAACAAGCCTAGCTTTATACCTGTCAATTGTTCCATCAGGCTTATGTTTCACTTTGTATATCCATTTGGTGCCAATGGCCTTTTTACTTGGAATTAAATCACATAAAGACCATGTACCATTCTTCATCAAAAGAAATAGGCTCATTCTCATCACAAAGACCAGAGGCGGCCATTCCATAGAAATTTGATGCAAAGGAAGCACTATGAGAGCCTAAATGAGTATGATATGATAGAGGTGCTTTGAATTCGCTATCTCACAAAGTTTGCATCAACCAGTTAGGCATAGTTTTTGACCTCAAACCTCTCATCAACAAGTGCATCATGTAAATCTACATTAGAACTAGGATGATCTGCATCATCATGTGGAACCTATAAAGGTTGAGAAATTTCCTCTGATTGAATTACATCTCCCACAAAAAACAAAATCACGGCTAATCAAAATGCATTTAGTCTATGAATGATACAGACAATAGCCTTTGCTTTCAAAACTGTACCCAATAAAAATACATTTCATTGCTTTATCATCTAATCTCTAGCATTGTTGCTCATATACTAATGCATATGCCAGACAATCAAAGACACAGATGAGAAACAGATGGTTTGTGACCGTGCCACAACTCACATGCAATGATAGATAGCAGTGCTTTGGTGCGATGCTTGTTAAGTGCATATGCTGCACACATAACAACCTCAAGCCAAAAGCTATGTGGTAAAGCCTCACTTTTGACCATACACCTCGCCATCTCCATGAGAGACCTGTTCTTTCTTTCTGGAACTCCATTTTGTTGAGGTGTATATGGTAGTGTAGAACTCCATTTTGTTGAGGTGTATATGGTAGTGTACACTCATGTTTTATTCCACACTCAATAAAAAATGCATTAAAATAAGATGACATGTATTCCCCGCCTTGATCAGAACGGAGGGTGCCCATTTTACATGCTGACATATTTTCAATCAAAACTAGAAATTGTTTGAAGCACAGAAAGACTTAAGACTTTGCTTTCAATGAATACTCACATGCATGCTTGGAAAAATCATCAATAAAAGTCACGAAGTAAAGGTAGTTCCCAAAAGAAGGTATCTGCATAGGACCACAAACATCATTATGAACAAGCTGTAATTTATGAGCAACTCTTACTGAACTATCTCAAGGGAATTAAGAACACCACATTTTGCCCAAAATATAGCCTTCATAAACATGTTTACAAGGTGTCTCAAGTTTGGGCAAGGAGGACACTATATGAGATTTCTACAGGTGTAGCAAAGTAGCATAATTCAAATGACCAAAGTGTGCATGCCAAAGCTTTGCATATGAGATAGCATGCCAAGGCTTTACATATGAGACTTCATGCGCAGAAATCAACTGGTCCTTTAAATCTTTGATCTTTGTTAAAAAACTATCCATGGAATCTCCTTCATTCATGTGCTCACTCTCCAACTGTTTTCAAAGGTAAACAATATGAGGCACCTCATTTCTTCCCTAGTATAAGGTTGTAAGTGTATCCCATGTTGGGAAAGATGGATGGACACTCCAAGAAATGAATAGGTACTACCAATCCCTGCTTTGTACCAGCCCTCTTTTGCTTCAGAGTTGAGTTGTAGGCCCTCTTAGCTTTCCAATGAGACTAAACAAGTGCCTATGTACTTTGGAAATGATGTGAGAAATGATTGAACAAAAACAGACTACTTCCAAGTTGAAGGATCAATGAAAACCTTCTATTTTTGTTCACACACCTGCTGCTTGTTAAGCTCAGTGCTTCCAGTATAGTAGGAATTGAAAAAATTCCTTTTAGAGATATCAAATTAGCTTAATTAGCTAATGATTCCAAGTGGAATCACTTCAAATGATGCACTATACACAGAGCAATCAATTTAGCAATCAAATCATTACCCCCAATTTTTTAGGACCTCTGCAGAGTTTGATCAGTGGGTACTTCGATGCGCTTTTCTCAAAATCGGCTGAATGGATTATCTTCAAAATTTATGAGCATGTAGAGAACTTAGAGTTGATTCCAAGAAGCTATAGAACATTGAAAATGGTGAAGAAATGACTGAGATATGAGCAGTACAAAATGATTGTTTTGAGTAACTATGACAGAGAGACCATAGATGAAAGTATTGATCTATTGTATTAGAAGACAATGTTGTACAAGATCATTGTCATGATAATCAATGCCTAATGATAATGAATAGTGTAGGCTATGAAGTGAGCCTCACTCTCTTACAATGTAATCAACAAGAAGTCGGAATTGGAGTCTTGTTACCCACGAGTTTTTACATTCATCTTTTATAGATGATTCATTTGAATTTTGAATTTGAATTCAACATTGGCTCTCACTAAAAGTGTTCGCCGAATCTAGGAGATATTCTCTCCAAATGAAGTCGTGTTTTTCCATCTAACAACCTCCATGAGTTTAGAGGTAGTTACAAATATTCCCTTAAGTCAAATAGACTTATACAAATGGTGAAAAGGTAAAGAATCCATAGCAATGGTTCTCATGGGACTCCAAGACATTTGCATATGAAGTCTTTGTATCTAGCCAAGTCTGTAGGATTGACACTTGCACCAAAAACTCCCCCTCAAACCAAACATCTTGGCTTGGTCTTCTTTGTCAGTGTTCTTGAATGTCATGCAATCCAATCATAGACTTAAACCTGCAAAGTTTTGTACCATCTAATGCTTTAGTCAATAAGTCTGCACATTGCATATTTGTTGATACATATGCCAACTGAATTTCCTTGCTCAATATCTTCTCTCTCACATAATGATAGTGGACCTCTATATGCTTGGTCCTAGCATGATAAATAGGATTTGCTGCAAGATGTAGTGAGCTTGTATTATCTCCAAAAATCATTGTAGATATAGTATGCAAACCTAAATCTATAAATAACAATCTGATCCATATGGCCTCTTGACTAGCATTGGCCAATCCTCTATATTTTGCCTCTGTAGAAGATAAAGCAACAATAGGTTGCTTCTTCGAAGACCATGATATAGGTTTATTCCCTGCAAAAGATAGATAACCTGAGGTACTCCTTCTATCATCTTTGCAACCTGCCCAATCTGCATCTGAATATATCTTGATGTCCAAATCTAAGGTATAAGGAAAGTATAATCCTTGATTTTGAGTGCCCTTAAGGTACTTCAAAATCCTCTTGGCAGCTTCCAAGTGAGGTGCCCTAGGTTTGTGTGCATAAATTGACTTAAAACACTTACTCCATAAGCAATATCATTGATCAATCCTTGTCAATGTAGCATAGTTCAAGCTTTCCACTATGCTTTCGTAACTTGCAATATTCTACTTATCAAATTCTTGGTAATTATAGGTACATATAGAACCTTGCTCAACAGATTCTTATTTCCATCAGAGGTTTTAACATTTCCTACCTTGATCACTGAGTGCTTGGTGTCATCACCTGTTTGTACCTGATGCTTATCCTTTGGTTCCTCAAGATTAGAGAGAAGAGCTACATTGCCTGCCACATGGTTTGAGCATCCTAAGTCAATGTAGAAGAGATAGTCATCATTTATACCTGGTTTTGAAGTCATATTCATAATCAGAAGAGAATCCTCTTGCTCTTCTGTATAGTTGTTGTAATCTTTCCTTTCTTTGTACCCTCCTTGGTAATTGTTATTGTAGTTGTTGTTGTAGTTGTTATTACAGCCTTGATGGTGGTTGAATCTTCCTCTTGATTGTGTATATCCAAATCTTTGAAATCCTCTACGTCTCTGATTCCTGAAGTTCCTATAACACTCATTTGCAGTGTGATTTGACAATCCACAAATATTACATGATGAGGAGTTATAAGATCTCCCCCTACCTTGCTTACCTCCTCTGCCCCTTCCTCTTGAGGTTCTACCTCTCCCTGCATAGTTGGCTTGGGAGGTAGCTCCTTCATCCTTAATCTTCTTGTTCTTTCCTTTCTCTTTAGACTTACTTTTATGTGTGTATAGGGCAGAAGAGCTATTACCTCTTGATGAATCTCCATTTTTGTTGAGCTTGGCTTCATGGCTGAAGAGTTGCCCCATGAGAGTGGTAAGGTCTGGAATCTGCATGTCCATGTACAAGTCCATGGGCAGTTGTGAAGCTTTCCCATTTGCCGTCTGCTTTAATACCACTGATTACTTGTCTTACAATCTGCTCCTCTTCAATCTCTTCTCCTATTCTTGCCAATTGATGAGCTACATCTTTGACTTTGGTCACATACTCTGAGATGCCTTGCTTGGGTTGCTTTCTTTGAGTGGTAAAATCAATCCACAATTGGTTCTTCCTAGCCCTTGTGTTGGAAGAAAAATAGGAAGACAATGTTCCCAAGTCTCTTGGGATGTCTTACAATCCTAATATGTGGAAGAAGAAAATCAGAGATTGAGTTAAGTAAGTATGACCTTGATAATGCATCCTTCACACACCATGTATTGAGTCTTTCATGCTCCTCTCTTGTAGGTTGTCCTTTGCTTCTGAACATGGGCATATCCTCATCTCCTGACATGTATCCATAGAGACTCCTTCCTTGCAAGTATGTCTTCATCCTCAAGGACCATGCTTGGTAGTTGTTCCTGTCCAATTTATCAATGAAAGAAGGAAAACCATCTCCCATTTTACCTTAGCTTTGCTCTGATACCATTGTTGGGAAAGATGGATGGACACTCCAAGAAATGAATAGGTACACCAATCCTTGCTTTGTACCAGCCCTCTTTTGCTTCAGAGTTGAGTTGTAGGCCCTCTTAGCTTTCCAATGACACTAAACAAATGCCTATGTACTTTGGAAATGATGTGAGAAATGATTGAGCCAAAACAGACTACTTCCAAGTTGAAGAATCAATGAAAACCTTATATTTTTGTTTACACACCTACTACTGTTTGTTAAGCTCTATGCTTCCAGTACACTAGGAATTAGAAAAATTCCTCTTAGAGATATCAAATTAGCTGAATGAGCTAATGATTCCAAGTGGAATCACTTAAAATGATGCACTATACACAGAGCAATCAGTTTAGTAATCAAATCATTACCCTTGATTTTTTAGGACATCTGTAGAGTTTGACCAGTGGGTACTTATACACGCTTTTCTCCAAATCAGCTAAATTGATTATCTTCAAAATTTTTGAGCATGTAGAGAACTTAGAGCTGATTCCAACAAGCTATAGAACATTGAAAATGGTGAAGAAATGACTGAGATATGAGCAGTACAAAATGAATATTCTGAGTAACTATGACAGAGAGACCATAGATGAAAGTATTGATCTATTGTATTAGAAGACAATGTTGTACAAGATCATTGGCATGATTATCAATGCCTAATGATAATGAGTAGTGTAGGCTATGAAGTGAGCCTCACTCTCTTACAATGTAATCAACAAGAAGTCAGAATTGAAGTCTTCTTACCCGCGAGTTTTACATTCATCTTTTATAGATGATTCATTTGAATTTTGAATTTGAATTCAACATTGGCTTTCACTAAAAGTGTTCCCCTAATCTAGGAGATATTCTCTCCAAATGAAGTCATGTTTTTCCATCTAACAACCTCCACGAGTTTGGAGGTAGTTACAAATATTCCCTCAAGTCAAATAGACTTTTACAAATGGTAAAAACATAAAGAATCCATAGCAATGGTTCTCATGAGACTCCAAAACATTTGCATATTAAATCTTTATATCTAGCCAAGTGTGTAGGCTTGGCACTTGCCAACATCCCAAGCATCCTTTGCTATCTTGCAAGAGTGAATATGATGGATAATGACACATTTGACAGATAAGGCTATTAATGCATGTGCCCTGAGCATCTCTACCATCCCAACAAAGTTGCTCTATAGTAGGTGCATGAGCAAGAATTTGAAGATTGTCATATTCAATGATATTTGCATCACCTTCAATAACTGTATTCGCAGGTGTACTAGGGCATTTTTCAATACCTTGCACAATATTCCACAACCCTTTTGATATTAATACATGAAACATCATATATGCCCATAATAAGTAATTGGTACCATCCAATTTATCCTCAACAACGAACATACGAATTACATCATTGCTTTTAACTATGGCCATTGACTAAATACCCTGATGCAAAAAAATTACTGTATCCCAAAAAGTTGAACATAAGCATCTCTTAAGCTCTACTAAACTTGTAGCAGACTTCTAGTCACTTGTATTGGCCAACCAAAACTTGTATATATATTTGGCACAAAAGGACAAAATTGCCTACATAGGCATTATGATAGTGCATTTGGAGGCCGAAATGAGCTCACCAATTTTCATGTGATTTTGAGATTGTGTTCGGAGGGGTGTTGATAATGCCCTAGTTGAAGCACCGACTTGCTCTGATACCAATTGTTGGAGTTCGAGGTTTGCACTAGCACACAAACAACACAATGAAGAAGAAGAATCTTGGAGCACAACACAACACTGAATGAATTACCAAGAGAGATCGTACAAAGATAAGTGACCAATTAGGGTTATATGCGTATATACAAGCAAGGGGAAAGATACCTTCTAAAGAGGGAAAAAAGTGCTCCAATAGTCCTAGGTATGTTCACACACATCACTACCAAACTATATCAATAGGAGTATCCATATAAATTTCCACATGTGAAACATCATATTGAATAGATGACCTTGTGATGTCTAGTGAATTGATAAAAAACAATGATAACAATGTGCTAATGCTATATCATGAACCATATCAATTAAATTTGTAGGATGATTTTATGTGTTTGGATTTATGCTAACATTAGTGACTTAGGAGTCCGACATGATAAATGCATATTCACTCATAAACCACAAACCTTTTGTTAGGGGATTCTTGTGCAGAAAGGGACTTGAGTGTTTGTAGGAGAAGGGAGAAAGATAAGAAGAAAGATATAGACACTGGAAGCTTCTGTAGATTGATTATAAGGAGAAAAGTACAATGGTGATGTACAATATAATCCAATGCTCTCTGTGTAAAATCCCAAAGAGTGCACAATCAACCAAGTTACAAAATACCCAAGGTTCTTGCTGTCGTCGACCTTCTCTACACCAGACCTCCACCTTCTCCAAGCTTGCACTTGTGCACACCTTGCACTCAAGCTTCCAATAGGGGGAGGGATGGACACCTTCGGTTGACGCGCGCACAACTTCAATGGGACCTTGTGACGTTTGGTTGCATGGCTTAGCACTTCTCTGCACACTTCTAATTCACTCTTGCACACCTTGCACTTCACTTCTCTACATCGCACACTCACTGTATGTCTCTTACTCTTCTCTCTTAGTGTAGACTGTGCTCACCTTGCTTAGTCTTACCAAGAATAATGCCTTGCCTTGATTTGAGTGTCGGTTCACGTACGTTCCTAACTCCTAGAGTATCTTTGCTCACTTTGATGTCCCAAGATTATTTCCAAAAGTGGGCAGCCAACGAATCCCTGTTTTGTCCTGTAGTGACTTTAGATTAAAACAAAATTTTTAATTGGGGGACCATACTTTCACTTTTGCGTATGCTGCCACTTCACATACCTTCATATTTTGCCTTTTAATTCTTCAAATGTGCACCTAAGAGAGGGTTCACCTGAACCTTCCAAACCTTTAAAAAACACTTTGAACCTTAGAGAAATTACAGAAGGACACTATGCAAGCTGCAACTTGCATCCAACTTCTTGCAAATATAATCTTTGTGAACAAGTAATTATGCATAACTTGTGCACCTTGACATTCGAACTTTGCATGCTTTGACTTTTCCCATGTTGACTTTGACCTTGAACATGTTGACTTTGATCGATTTGACTTTGTTTGTGGTTGACTTTGACCAACATGAATTTTATGGGCTCAACACCTTTCAACAACCATCTAGACAGTGTTCGACATTTTTGTATCATTTTCAAGTGTTTCTTATGTCTTATCCATGGGAGATGGTTTTGTAGCACAACATTCGATAATTGCATAATTTCAATCAAGTGAATATTTGAAAAACATAGTGCATAGCAATTCAAAACTAAGAGTAACATCTCGATTGATGAGAAATGGCATTAGTTTTGGATCATACTTGTAACTTATGTATTTTATGAGTTACATCTATAAGTAGAAGTATGCACTTTATTTCTATTATATTTTCACTTTATTTCTTATTCTTGTGGGATATGAGCAAATGCAATAGGACCAAGGACACAAAGAGCAACTTAACATTGACTTCTTAATGTAGTATGAACAATAAGAGTGATTATCATCAATGCTTTTGTAGGAACCATATTGGGTATCTAATTAGTAGATTGAAGTCCAATAAGTTAGCATTTATGAGAAGGATGCTTGTTGCCTAGAAATGACCTTGCCATGACCATAACATTCATGTTTTTTCTTTGTGCAAGGTAATTTTCATTTAGAGTTGATCTTTTTATGCATTTATGCTTTACACTTTTTGATATTCAGTTTTCTTGGATATGTATCTGCTTTCTCTATGTATAGTGTTTATGTGTTCAATCTTGTTACATTTTTGTGTCAATCATCTTGATGCAAAAAAACACATTTCATTCGATGTCAACTCCAAAAACCAAAGTTAACTTAGTGTATTCAAATATTCTTTTACAAAGGGTATTGGATGAATCTTGCTAAGCATACTTTGTTCATGTACACATAGAGGGGTTCAACTTGAAAATCGAACACTTAGTCATAACTTGCTTTTCTAATTCATAAGTTTGATATATTGATATATATATATATATATATATATATATATATATATATATATATATATATATATATATATATATATATATATATATATATATATATATATATATATATATATATATATATATATATATATATATAGGTAGGTAGGTAGTTAGGTAGGTAGGTAGATATAGATAGATAGAAAGATACATAGATAGATAGAAAAATAGACATATGAAACAATAAGATATATAGATAGATAGATATGTTGGAAAACAATATCAAAATTCTTAAAATTGCAAAAAATCCAACAACCCTAATTTTAGTAAGTCAAAATTTGGCCAAAGATGGTCGAAAGTTTTTATTGGACCATTGGAAAGTACTCATTTAGAGCTTTCTAATGATATGTAATACTTCACCCTCTAACATAAGTATGACCTCCAAAATCAAAACCCTAATTTTTTCTTTTCAAGTTTCTTTTCATGCAAAAACTTACTTTTCATTAGATTTTTTGTAGCTTCTCATGCTCATTTTCGTGGGTAATCTAAAAACTATATAAAGAGGTTCATTAGAGCATCATAAGACATTGATTCTTGAAGCTATACAAGCTTAAGATCTAGGATTAAGGGCTAGGAGGACTCTTCGAGGTATGTATGTAGATTTAGAGGAGATTTTGGAAGTTTATTTTTGTTCTTCTTCATGCTCCCCAATGTAGATTTGGAGAGTTGTGGCTTCTACTTTAGGATTTCTTCACATGTTTCTGCTATATCAGGTGTTTACCTACCACTTCATCATGAGAAGTAACCATTGTTGTTACTCTACATTAGAGAAAATCTAATTTTAGATTAGGGTTTGTTGTAATAACTATTTTGGATAGTAAATATCCTTTTTTTTGCATGTATATTCACTAACATAATACTTTTATGCACTCAAAAATTACCTTTTGCAATTAGAACCCTTAGATTCAACCTATATTCAAATTTTTATATCATACACATATTGTATATTGAAATTTTGCATTTATTAGTGTGTGTAGCAACATTAAGTTGTTTCAGTTTTGTATAAATCTTCTTATCTCTCTATATTTTCATCTATATCTCTTGATCAAGTTAAGGTGTGTTATGTGCTAAAGTAAAATGTTGAAAAACTTGTGATTTTCTTAGGGCCTACCATACTTCGAACATTTGATATCATAGCATAGTTGACATACACCCCTAAATCAAGATGAGTGACTATAAAGATAGACTTGAGCAAGAAGATAAACTTGATGGAATGTCTAAGTATCCAATATGGAGTTTTATGATGATGAATTTGCTAGTTTCCAAGGACTTGTGGAACATTATCAATGATTGCGGAACATTACCAATGATTGTGGAACATTAACAATGACAAGTACCCCAAGCCAAGAAATGCAGAGGAAGATGTGGATACTTCATCCAAGAGGGTTGCTATCCCAATTTCGTATCAATAGACTAAAGATGAAGAAGAGTAGATTACATCATCCATAGATAGAAGGAGATATATGTAAATTCAACCTACAGAAGAGTAGTCTAGATGGGATTGAAGAGATGCACAAACATTCTCATTTATTTCTATGGGAGTCAAGAGGCATATCATTCCATAGATCAATTCATGCAAAACCTCTTACAAGGTTCCTTAGGAATTAGAGAATCTCTATCAGAGTAGGAACCCTACTAGGAAAGCTCATCTCGTCAGTTAGCTAACACATGGACGAAAGTTGGCGAATCAATTTAGTCATACATTTTGAAGCTCAAAGATTTACGTGATCAATTACTTAATGTTAGAGTTACGATACATGATGATGAGATGGTGAATACTCTCATAAATTCACTTTCATCTACCTATCATTCATTTGTTACTTCTCTTTCTCTCTTTATAATAGAGAGATATCATTTGAAGAGTTGCAGTTCTTGTTAGAGTATGGAAGAGAATAAAGAAGCCATGGTGTCATCATCCAAAGGAAAGAAGAAGAAGGAGAGAACAAAGAAAGAGAAGAAGAGTTAGCACAACAAGAAGGAAAGTAAATCTTCAACTAGTTCTTCTACCACATCCACTTCGAGTACTTCTACCACTCCTAAAGAGAATTTTACTTCCACTACATCCATCTCAAAGAAAGGTATATGCCCCTATTGTAAGAAACCATGTCATTTCATAATAGAATGAAAAAAGAGGATTTTTAATGAGAAGAAAAGATCATCACATAATAATACTGAAGAAGGTTATGATGAGTCAGATGCATGTGTTAGAATTGAATAAATAGCTTTTTATCAAGCAACAATAAATGCAATCTCATAAAATCCTTGTATTTTTGATTCTGGTGCGAGTAAGCATATGAAAAATTTCAAGAAACTATTTTCTTCCCTTATTCACTCTATTGGAAGAAAGGTAACCATAGAAGATGGTCATCATCTAGATGTTGTAGGTGTTTGAGAAGTAAACCTAAAATCCAGAGTAAGAGGAATTTTCACTATTTCTAATGTTCTCTATGTGCCGAAAACAAAGAAGAATTTTCTATCCAATTCTTCTTTCTTATCATACTATTACAAAGTCATTTTTAAGAAAGATTCATGCCAAATCTCACTAAAAATGAGGAGTAGTGTCTTTTGCAAGGTGAAAACAAAAGTGGAATGTTTGTTCTGTCCAAAGTTAGTCATGTTAATGTTGTTGGCCCTACTATATCTAAGGACAACATGAAGTTATGCATGCTAGATTTGGCCATATTAGTTACACAACTTTCAAGCAAAACATCAAAGATCAAGATATGGTGAAGAGCCTTCCCACTTTTGCTTTACTAGATGATGCAGAAGCATGTGAAGGATTTCTTGAAGAAAAGCTTCACACGCTACCATTCAATAACCATGGATACATCAAAACTACCAAAAATTTTTCATATCATACATTCACATATTTATGGATGTATGAGAGCATATTCTATTCAAGCTCTCAAGTATTTTGTTACATTATTGATGATTTTTCTAGATATTCATGGGTTTTTATTCTAAAAACAAAATAAAAAGTATTTCCTACATTCAAGAAGTTCTTAGCTTTGGTTGAAATTGAAAGTCAATCTAAGATCCAGATTTTGAGAAGTGATAGAGGAAGAGAGTATTTGTCAAAAGGCTTCAAGTCTTTCCTATAAGACAAAGGAATCAATCATTAGCTCACTATTGCTTATACACCAGAACATTATGATGTTTCAGAGAGAAAGAATAGCACACTTGTTGAAATGATGTGTAGTATAATATCCTCTACAAAACTTCCACCTAAGTTTGATGCAGTACATACAACAAACCACGTTATTAATAGATCTTCCACAAAATCTTTAAAGATCATTACTCCCTATGAAGCTTATTTTGGTAACAAGCCCAATGTGTTACTTCAAAGTTTTTACATCTCCAACTTATGTTCATATTGAGAAGGAAGGATCATGGTAAGCTAGATGTCAAATCCATCAAAGCAGTGTTCATTGGTTATGCAATTGAGAGTAAATGATACAAAATCTATGTATAAGAAATAGGTGATATCCTATTTTTCCCTAATGTTTATATTGTAGAAAGCCAAATTTATGATAGATATGTAGATATTCTAGAATTTATAAAGGAAAAGAATTATGCATTTTTCACATCAAATTTAGATGCTTACATTTAGTCGTATAGGGGGGCTGATCAACCTTCTCAAATGCCAAAGATTTTAGTTGATAAAGGTAAAGAGAAAGTTGTTGCTCCTACACCACAGCTATCTATATCTCCAACTTCACCTATTCCTTCACCACCTCTTGATGTGCCGACTTATGAAGTTGGAGAAACCTCAAGAGAACCTAAAGAAAGAGCTACATATAAACAAGAGCTTTCACAAGTATTTCAGAAACTTTTGAGATGGTATGTGAAAACTTTAGAAGATAGTGGAATTTAGTCACTTAAAGGAAGACAAAAATTAGAAAGATCATATGAATCACTTAAATTTATGCAAAACTTACTTTGTAAGCTTATCAAAGCACTTTATGGTTTGAAGGAAGCACCAAGAGCATGGCATGAAAATATACAGTTGTAACTATTATCTATTGGTTTTGAAAACTCCGATGCAACTCTTTTTCTCTATATAAAAGTAGAGTCAAATCACTTTATTATAATCATTATCTATGTTGATGACATGATTATGATAGATCCCAAGGATTCAAATCTTCAGTTCTTTAAGTCACAACTTAACCATACATTGGATGTTAATGACTATGGGATTTTACATTACTACTTAAGCATTGAATTCAAATTTAGGACTAATTATATCTATATGACACAACAATTTTATGTTGAGAAACTTTTAGAAAAGTTTAATATGAGAGATTATAAACCTATACAAACACCTATGGACATTAATGTGTCATTACAAGTAGATACAGAGTCATAACTTTTTGATGCTATGCTATATAGTCAAGCAATTGGATGATTAAGATATCTATGTACCACACATCTTATCATTAAGTCTGCAATTTCTCAAGTATCAAGGTTCAGACATAAACCACTCAAGATTAATTGGAAAGTAGTTAAGAGGATTTTCAGATACGTAAAGGGAACTTTGACTTATACTATGCTATTTGCAAAGCCATCATATTTTCTACTCAAAGGTTTTGCAAATTTTGTGTTGAGATATCAAGCTCAACATGTGATGATCCAAGATGACACACACCAGTTTTTCGTTTCTCTGACATGTATAGTGGTCACGCCGGTATATGTTAGGGATACTTCATTGAGCTTTATTAGATTTATCTACCGAGAGTGGTGGCACATTTGTTCCTTGCCAGCTCACTCATTCACGGACATTAGGTTTTTCCTTAATGTACTGATCTTTATATATTGCACATGTTGTATTCTTGTTTTCAGGTCATTCTCGTACATTCTCTTTTATGTAATAGAAGAAGAAGAAGATCATTCTTCCTTGCCTCAATCTGGGTGTGTGCTTCTCCTTGAGAGTGTGTGCGTGAGCTCTCTTCCCTATCTCCTTCCTCGTGACATGGTATCAGAGCCAGCGCGGCTGTAGAGAGCTCGTGGAGAAGGCAACAGTGAAGACTACGTGGCAAGGCGTGGAGAAAATGCGATTTCACAAACGGCCTCCGTTTCGAGGCCGCAAGGTGGGGCCCATAGAAAAACCAGGTCAGTTTCAGAAATTGTAACTTGCGTTGTGTTCAACGACACTCATATATTCCAGATCCAAAATTTTAAGCGATTCCGTGTACTGTTGATACACGAAAACTGTGTTTTTTTGAGATCGAACTGTCACGTCATAGTGCGGCAGTGTTCAAGCAGAAGTGCTGCTTGTAGTGTTTTGGAGTGTTGTGAATTGCTGCAGAAATGGCAAATGCAGATGGAATGAGTCAGCTTATGAGCGATAAGCTAGACAAGAACAACTTCCATGCTTGGAGATTCAGAATGAGAAATTTCCTGATGGGAAAAGGCTACTGGAAGTACATCGAAGGAGAGAATGAAAATGCTCCACAGTTGCCAGAAGGAATCTGACTGCAGATCACATAAGAGCATATGAGGAATGGAATCAAGGAGCACGAAAGGTAATGTACTGGCTATCTGTTACCATACAGGATAGCATGATTGGACACATACATGATGCCCAGACTCCAAAAGAGGCTTGGAATAGTTTGGTCACATTGTATGAGACCAATACAAAGGCACGGAAATTGCAACTCAAGAACAAGATGCATACATTGGAGAAGAAGAGCATGTCGGTAAGTGACTACACCTTGAAAATCAAAAGCATATGTGAGTCACTTGCATCTACTGGAATGAATGTAGATGATGATGATAAGGTGGAAGTGTGTCTTCGCGGTTTAGGAGCTGCATATAAGCAGTTCAGAACTTCCATACAAACCAAGGGAAAATATTCCAAATTTTGTTGATTTGGTATCTATGCTGATTTAGAAGAAAAGAATCTTGGTGAGGATTCAAACTCCCAAGGAAAGCCCAGTTCTGAGCAGGTATTCTACTCTGGCAGAGGAAGAGGCAGAGATAGAGGTTTTGGAAGTGGAAGAGGAAACAGTAACCAAGACCAAGGTCAACAACAGAATCATGGAGGAGGAAGAGGACAGTTTCGAGGCAGGGGGAGCCAAAGAGGTCACAGAAATTTCCAAAGAAATGATTCAGGTAATGATAGTAAAGGATGTTGGAATTGTGGTAAACCTGAACACTTTGAACGTGATTGGAGGTTGAAGAATCAAAATAACAGAAGGCAGCAAAACAACTATGCATCCTTAAGTGCAGATGATTCTGAGAAGCTGTTCATGGTTCAACATCACATGATGAATACGATGTCTGCTGGTATCTCAAAATTGAATGATAATGTCTGGTATGTTGATTCAGGTGCTTCAAATCACATGATTAGTCATGCAGAATGGTTTTGTAGTTTGTAGAAAATGCCAGCTCCTGGATACGTTGAAACAGGTGATGATACATCGCATCCTATTGAGCATACAGGAAACATAGCATTGTCTATGGAGGACGGGAAGGTAAAACATCTTGCTGATGTGCTTCATGTTCCAAATATAACAAAGAATCTGGTTTCTGTTGGACAAATGGTTGACCAGGGATTACAAGTCAGGTTCAATGCTGATGGACTATATGTAGAAGAGTACAAGCAGGATGGACGACTGGTTGCCAAAGGAAACAAAGTGGGTAGGATTTTCACCTTAAAAGATTCCTGAAATGAATGCAGCATGTTTGCAAAAGGTGCAGGAGTTATTGCAGATATAGAGATGCGGCACAAACGGATTGGACATGCAAACTTGCAAAGGCTGAAATTGATGAAGTCAAAGGATTGGGTTTTCTATGTGTGATGCAGATCATTTACTATATGCAAGGAAGGTTGATGATGGCATCATGATTGTGGCCATTTATGTTGATGACTTGATTGTAGGTGGTGATAATGAAGAAAGCATCAAAGAGGTAAAGCAACTTCTTATGTAGGAATTTGACATGAAAGATCTTGGTGTGTTGCGCTATTTCTTGGGCATTGAGTTTATACATACAGAAATAGGTATATGGATGTCGCAAAGACAATATGCCTTGAATATGCTGCAAAAGTATGGTATGGCTGGTTGTAAGCCAATTTCTATGTCATTAAATCAGAATTTGAAGTTGGATACTACATCAGGTGAAGCATTGGAAAATGCTACTATGTACAGGAAAATTATGGGAAGTCTTATATATCTTACAATCACAAGGCCTGATTTAAGCTATACTGTTGGACTTGAAAGTCAGTTTATGCAGGTTCCCAAGAAGCCATATTTGGATGCTCTGAGGCGCACTCTATGTTATGTGAGTGCTACTTTGGATTATGCATTGTTTTATGAAGCTAGTGTAGATTTGCAGGTTCATGGACACATCGATGTAGATTGGGCTGGTAGTACTCCAGATAGAAGATCTACTAATGGCTTTCTTTTCTCACTTCGAGGTGCGGCTATTACATGGAGCAGTAAGAAGCAACCCACTGTTGCTTTGTCGAGTACAGAGGCTGAGTATAGAGGTGCTGCAATGGCAGCATGTGAAGCATCATGGCTAGAGATGTTACTTGCAGATTTAGGTGTGGAAGTGCAAAAGCCTATCACTATCTATCGTGATAATCTTAGCAGCATACAATTAGCACGGAACCCTGTTTTCCATGCTAGAACAAAGCATATCAAGGTACATTATCACTTCATCAAAGAGAAGGTATTAGCAGGTGATATTGATCTGGTTTATGTGAGAACAAATTAGCAAGTTGCTGATTTTCACCAAAGCACTTGGAGCTGAGAAGTTGAAGAAGTTTCGGGAGATGCTTGGATTACAGGATATGGCATTGAGCTTGAGGGGGAGTTTTGAGATATCAAGCTCAACATGTGATGATCTAGGATGACACTGTTGATATATTTAGGTAGTGATGTGTGTGAACACACTAGGACTACCGGGGCACTTTTTTCCCTCTTTAGGAAGGTTTTTTCCCCAGGCTTGTATATACGCCTATTGCCCTAATGGGCTACTTATCTTTGTACATTCTCTAGTAATACATTCAGTATTGTGTGTTTGTGCTCAAAGCTTCTTCTTCTTCCTTGTGCCGTTCGCGTGCTTCCGCAGATGTCTATCTCCAACAATTGGTATCAAAGCAGGTCGTCGCTTCATCTAGGGCGCCATCGACACTCCTCCATTTGCAGTCTCAGATTCGCACGAAATTTGGTGAGCATACTCGCGATCTGAGCTCGTTTCGACCTTCGAACGCACTATCGCAGTGCTTGTGCAGGCTATTTCTTATTTTTGTGCCAAAGGTATATACCAATTTCTGTTCGCCAGTATAAGCGTCTCGAAGTCTGCTACAGGTCTAGCTAAATTTGTCTGGGCAGTTCTGTTCAACTTTTTGAGATACAGTCAATTTTCTGCATCAAGGTATTTTAGTCACCGGCCATGGCTGAAAGCAGTGATGTATTCCGTATGTTGGCTGTTGAGGATAAGTTGGATGGTACCAACTACCCGTTATGGGCTTATATGATGCAGCATGTATTGGTTGCAAAAGGATTATGGAACATTGTGCAGGGTGTTGAAAGACGTCCTGTTACACCTCTGACTACATGTACTGCAAATACAGGTGCTGGAGCCAATGAAGATGGTGTCGAAGATGATATTCCACAGATTCCTGTTCGTGCTGCTATTTCTGCTGCACCTACTGCAGAGCAGATTCGTTGGGATGGCGAAGATGCCTAGGCACATGCATTGATAGCTTTCTCTGTCAAACGTGCCATTATTCCTCACATTCACTCTTGCAGAACAGCTAAGGATGATTGGGATACACTTACCACATTGTATCAAGCTAGGAATGAGGCTCGTGTTGCTTACCTCCGAAAACAGTTGGAGAGTGAGCACATGAATGAAGGTGATTCTATGGACAGTTTCCTAACGAAGATCAAAGACTTGAAGGAATAGTTGATTTCTGCTGATGAGGTTATACCAGATAGCTCACTTGTGTAGACCGTTCTGAATGGTCTTCCTGATTCATATCAGAGTTTTGCTTCTACTCTTCGGTTGATGATGAAAGGCAATCCAAATGCCTTATCATTTGAGGAGTTAGTCTCTATTCTGTTGCATGAAGATCAGTCTAGGCAAAACAGGTCCATTATGCAAGTTGCAGATCAAGCTTTCCCGGCTAGTCAGAAGGGCAAAGGAAAATGGAGCTCTTCAACTAGTAAGCAATAATCTGCTAATTTTGCATATTCGAAGAAGGAAGATAAAGATGAGAAGAAATAAAAAAAGCAGAGATTGTTTTGTAAGTACTATAAAGGGAATGATCATATCATAAACAACTGTCCAAAATTGGCTGCTAAAGAGGCAGAGAAGAAAGAGGCTGGAATAGTTGTTGCAGAGGCCTCTACACCAAAAACAGAGTCCGTAAATCTTGTGCAGGAAGAAGAATGGGTGTTTACTACTGTCTGCAGTTTTGACCCATCTTCTCATGAGCAGTGCATGTCTGCAGTAGACTCAGACGTTTGGTATTTTGATAGTGGGGCGACCAAACATATTACCTCGCAGCACAGCTTCTTCTCTTCACTCGAGTCTGCCCCTATAGGGAATACTGTTACATGCACCAACAACTTCTCTTATCCTGTTATGGGAGTCGGTAAGATCATTTTGACTACTGCTAATGGTAGTTCTTTCACTTTGTCAGATGCTTTATTTGTGCCAGGGATAAAAAAGAACATGTTATCAGTTTCTGCATTAGCCAAGATTGGCTTGGCCTCCCTTCAAAAGCAAGGCCTCACAAGTCATTCCACTCTAGCCCATTGCCAAGAGTGTGCTTCTTCTCCTCATGGAGTCTCCATGCTCCTAGAGCAACTCATGTAAGTCTTTTCATATTAATCAAGTTCATTATGTTTTCATTTCTTTTGTTCCTTCCTCCTTAGCTTGTTAGATGTGTGCATGTGAGTAGAGTAGGAGTAGTCCTTTTTCATTTCAACAAAAAGAAGGTATTGTTTCTTCATAGGAAAGTGATTGCATAGATCATTCTCTAGATAAGATATTAGATAGCAGAATAGAAGTGTTAAGGAACCATGTCAACTATGAGTATCTAGTTTTTTACTTGGGAATTAGAAGCTCTAGATTGGAAGTACTCCTCCTCATTGATCATTACAAAAGATGATATGTGGAAAGAGGGGAGAGAATTTTGCACATCAATTTAGAGAGACCATAATTTTGTGTGTATAGGAAAACGTTCTATATGCCAAGATTCCAAGCTTGGGGGTTATCTTGAGGTTTTCTTTTTAGAAGGTAGGGTCAATGGGCATGAGGGCCACATGTCACACAAGAGGACTCTAGAGGCCTTCTAATTTGGGAGCAAGGGGATAAATGGATGGGAGGAGAGGCATACACATATCTATCCATATGTTTTCTTTTGAGAGAACTAGTGAGAAGTCCTACATTATGCCTCTAGAGTTCTCTCATGCGACATATGCCAATCATGTCCATCGGCCATACCTTATAAAAAGAAAACCTTATGATAACCCCCAAGCTTGGTATCATAGTTTGAGGTCTACCCCAATCAAACACAAACAACACAAGGAAGAAGAAGAAGAAGAAGAAGAAGAAGAAGAAGAAGAAGAAGAAGAAGAAGAAGAAGAAGAAGAAGAAGAAGAAGAAGAAGAAGAAGAAGAAGAAGAAGAAGAAGAAGACACTTGGAGCACAACAAAACATGGAATGAATTAACAAGTGAATGTACAAAGATCAGTGACCCATTAGGGTTAGAGGTGTATATACAAGCCAGGGGAAAAAACCTCCTAAAGAGGGAAACAAGTGCCCCAATGGTCCTGTGTTCATGCACGTATCGATATATATCAATAGATATCCCTCGGGAGTGATACAGTGAACAAGCAACCAACACTCATGTATAAAGTAGTGCCAAGCTATGTGGACACCGATCAATCCACAAAAGGAAGTAAGCCCAAGGCTTTGCTTAAAACTTCAAACTTCTCCCTAGGTAGAGCCTTTGTGAAAAGATCTCCAATGTTATCTTGTGTGGGCACATATGCCAAACCAATATCTCCAACAAAGAACCTCTCCCTGACATAATAATAATGCACCTCAATGTGCTTTGTGCGAGCATGGAACACGAGGTTCCTCGCAATTGCAAATGCACTCTGACTATCACTAAAGATGGTGGTGGCAAAAGATTGACCAACATTGAAATCATCGAAAAGGCATGTGACCCACACACACATGTAACAGTTGCTATGAAAGCTTCCCTATACTTAACCCCACAACTAGAAGTGGCCATAGTAGGCTGCTTCTTACTCAACCAAGATATGCATGAGCTAGCAAGCATGAAGCAAAAACTCCTAGTGGACACACGAGTGTCATACAAAGTAGCCCAATCCGAGTAAAAAAAAAGCATGTAAATATGGTGGTAATGATCCCCGCTTGGGATAAAAAAACCCAAGTAGTTGGGTATCACTCAAGTAGCAAAAGATGCGCTTAACGGCCGGCGAGTGCTTGACACATCAACAATGCATAAGCCTCCTCATTTGAGAGACAGAAAACTAAATATTAGGTTGAGATATGCATAAGTAAATCAAGCATCCAATAGCCTACTGATAGAGAACATCATCAAATGCATCTTGAGCATCATGAAGACTCAATCGCAAACCTATTTCCATAGGAATTGCAATAGGTTTGCAATCTTCATTGCCAAAACACTACTATAATGGGTCAATATATTTTGTTTGACACAAAGCTATTACCGCATAAACTCAATGCCCAAGTAATGATGCAAATGGGCTAAATTTGACATCTCAAAAGAGGCATGGACATTAGCCTTAAATTCAATAATATGCTTCTCATTAGGACTAGTAAGAAGCATGTCATCAACATACACAACACAACTACATCTTCACACTCAACATATAAGCTGCTCTTAGTTGGATTTTTCTCAAAACCATGTGTAATCAAGTAGGCATGTATCTTTTCATACCGAGAACGTCGTGCTTGCTTCAAAGCATATAATGCCTTTTTCAACTTGCACACTTTGTTTTCATGCTTTTTCTACACAAGACCACAAGGCTAAAATATATACACTTCTTCATGTAAGTCATTATTCAAAAATCTAGTTTTAATGTCCAACTAATGTACATTTTGACCATGATAAACTGCATTTCATAGATGCAATGAACAGTGGTCATTTGGAAAGTAAGTGAAAAGGTCTCATCAAAATCAATGCCTCTCTCTTCAACATAATCGTTTGCAACAAGCCTAACCTTACACCTGCCAACTGTTATGTCAGGCTTACGTTTCAGCTTGTATACCCATTTAGTGCCAATGACCTTTTTTTTGGGAGGTAAATCACATAAAGACTAGGTAATGTTCTGTTGAGATATCAAGCTCAACATGTGATGATCGAGGATGAAACGTATCAGTTTTTCGTTTCTTTGATATGTATAGTGGTCACGCCAGTATATGTCAGGGATACTTCATTGAGCTTTATTAGATTTATCTACCGAGAGTGATGGCACATTTGTTACTTGCCAGCTCACTCATTCGCGGACATTAAGATTTTTCCTTATGTACTTATCTTTATATATTGCACTTATTGTATTCTGGTTTTTAGGTCATTCTTGTACATTCCTTTTTATGTAATAGAAGAAGAAGAAGAAGATCATTCTTCCTTGCCTCAATCTGTGTGTGTGCTTCTCCTTGAGAGTCAGAGTGTGTGTGTGAGCTCTCTTCCTTATCTCCTTCTTCGTGACATGGTATCAAAGCCAGGGTGGCTGTAGAGAGCTCATGGAGAAGGAGATGGTGAA
>CM035428.1:69469700-69507200 GCA_020310875.1 Ceratopteris richardii | reverse complement strand
GTATCTATCTATCTATCTATCTATCTATCTATCTATCTATCTATCTATCTATCTATCTATCTATCTATCTATCTATCTATCTATCTATCTATCTATCTATCTATCTATCTATCTATCTATCTATCTATCTATCTATCTGTGTGTATGTCTATCTATCTATCTATCTATCTATCTATCTATCTATCTATCTATCTATCTATCTATCTATCTATCTATCTATCTATCTATATATCTATCTATCTGTCTATCTATCTATCTAGCTATCTATCTATCTATCTATCTATCTATCTATCTATCTATATATCTATCTATCTATCTATCTATCTATCTATCTATCTATCTATCTATCTATCTATCTATCTATCTATCTATCTATCTATCTATCTATCTATCTATCTATCTATCTATCTATCCGGGATGCCACATGAGTAGTGATCGTATGTTTAGCAAATTGATATTTTATAAATTTATTTTTTTTCTATTTAAAAAGCTTTTGAAATAGCTAAAAAGTGACGGGCTTAAAAGCGATAAATTCTCCTAAAAAGTGTTCACATTAACATGCTTTTACCCACTAACATAAATGAGTACATTTTGAAAGTTGAGGAGCTTGCAGATGCCCTAGGCTCAATTGGGAGCCGAATCGAAGATGATGATCTTTTTGCGCACACTCTCGATGGCTTGAGAGAGGATGAAAGGTGGAAAGCATTCACCACATCAATCTATGTGAGGGATTCCCTACCAAAAGTTGATGAATTAGTCACATTGATGGTGAACAAGGAGATGAACCAAGGAGCTTGACAAACCCAAGCCCAAGTTTTCTATGCAAGTAGAGGCAAAGGTAGAAGTGGTGGACAAAACTCCCAAGGTAGAGGGAGAGGAAGGTCAAAGTCAAGCCTAAGCAACCAAGAAGGCTGCAAAAAAAGCTATGGATCAAGAGGAATAGGAAGGAGTAGAGGAAGAAGAGGAAGATCACATGGAATAGAAGCATCGGATTGAGAATGCTACAATTGTGAAAAACCAGGCCATTATGCAAGAGATTGTTGGTCCAAAGGAGGACGATATCAAGGATACAAAAGGAACCAAGGTAATTACTGTAGTACTTCAGCAAATTGAGAAAATGAGAACTTGCTTATGATGTATGGTTCAAGTGAAAGAGTTAATTTAGATTTTACATGGTACATTGATAGTGGTTGTAGAAACCATATGAGTTGCAATAAAGATGTTTTCTTTAATTTACACTCACCCATCACTCGAGGACATGTAGAGATAGGGGATGACACTGAGCACAAGATTACACATGTGGGAGATGTTGCATAGAAAGGATCTTAAAGCTCCAAGGTGTTGAAGGATGTGTTGCATGTGCCAACCATCACAAAGAACTTGGTTTCAATAGGTCAAATGGTTGAAAGAGGTTATGAGGTGAGGTTCAATGATCAAGGATGTTTTGTTGAAGACCCCATGCAAGAGTACAAGCACATAACAAAAGGAAAGAAGCAAGGAAGACTCTTCACCATGGAGGTAAATCCATCAACCCCTCACAGTGCCTACCTGTCAATTGGAAATAAACAGATTGCAGAAATCAACTTATGGCATAAAAGAATTGGACATATAAACTTACAAAGGATGAAGGACATGCAAAGGAAGGGCTTGGTGAGTGGTCTACCTGATCTTACATCTCAGAATATGCAACATTTCTGCCATGTTTGTCAATCAGTGAAACAAAGCAGATTGCCATTCAAGAAGGGAGCACATGTGAGCAATGAAGTGTTGAATCTCATACACACAGATGTATGGGCACCTAAAAGGGAGCCATACATTGGAGGTAATATATATTTTGTCACATTTATAGATGATCATTCAAGGTTTGTTTGGATGTATTGCATGAGGTCAAAGTCAGAGGTGTTTTACCACTTTCAAGAGGTTCAAAAACTTAGTGGAGAAGGAAGCAAACCATTTGGTGAGAATTCATGGCAAATCTAGTCCTAAAACTTTGGATCACTTTTAGGTGAAGTTGCAAATTCAAATTTGAAACTTGGCTCCAACAAAGATGCTCATCTAGTCATGTGGTATACAACCCGATTTGGAGAAATCCTTGGAGGGAATCTATGTGATATTGAGATCACATCATAGCTCTATCATTGATATCACATTGTGCAATTATTCGTTGCCAATGTCATTGTAATCTATGTTCATTAATATATACATGACTATATCTCATTCTCTCTTCTTTGTCATGTACCACTCATAATAGTGAACTTATCTGACTTGGTTCTTAGTGTATACTTGATCATTTGATGTGATTTCAGTTGGTATAGGTTCAATATATTGTTTGTTTTGTTATTATCAAGTTTTATTATCATTTCCTTATCCAATCTTGCCATTTGACAGATCATGAACTGTACATCTGTCATCAACAAGTTTCACAACCAAGCCAATCTTGGCTAATGTAGAAACTGATAACATATTTTTCTTGATCCTTGGCACAAACAAAGCATCTGACAAAGTGAAAGAACTACCATCAGCAGTAGTCAAAATGATCTTACCAACTCCCATAACAAGATAAGAGGAGTTTTTGGCGTATGTAATAGTATTCCCTGTAGGGGCAGGCTCGAGTGAAGAGAAGAAACTGTGCTGCGAGGTAATATGTTTGATCGCCCCACTGTCAAAGTACCAAACATTCGAGTCTACTACAGACATGCACTGCTCATGAGAAGATGGGTCAAAACTGCAAACAGTAGTAAACACTCATTCTTCTTTGTGCACAAGATTAGCGGACTCTGTTTTTGGTGTAGAGGCTTCTGCAACAACCATTCCAGCCTCTTTCTTCTTTGCCTCTTTAGCAGCCAGTTTTCAATAGTTCTTTATGATATGATCATTTCCTTTACAGTACTTGCAAAACAATTTGTTCTTTTCTGATTTCTTCTCATCTATCTTCCTTCTTTGAATGTGCAACATTTGCAGATTTTTGCTTACTAATTGAAGAGCTCCATTTTCCTTTGCCCTTCGGACTAGCCAGGAAATCTTGATCTGCAACAAGCATAATGGACCTCTTCTACCTCGACTGATCTTCTTGCAATAGAACAGAGACTAACTCCTCAAATGACAAGGCATTTGGATTGCCTTTCATCATCAACCAAAGAGTAGAAGCAAAACTCTGATATGAATCAGGAAGTCCATTCAAAATGTTCTGCACAAGTGAGCTATCTAGTATAACCTCATCAGCAGAAATCAATTGTTCCTTCAAGTCTTTGATCTTTGTTAGAAAACTGTCCATAGAATCACCTTCATTCATGTGCTCACTCTCCAACTATTTTTGGAGGTAAGCAACATGAGCCTCATTCCTAGCTTGGTACAATGTGATAAGTGTATCCCAAGCATCCTTAGCTATTCTGAAAGAGCGAATGTGAGGGATAATGGCACGTTTGACAAACAAAGCTATCAATGCATGCGCCTGGGCATCGCTGCCATCCCAACAAGTTTGATCTGTAGTAGGTGCAACAGAAACCGTAGAGGAAGAGGAGGTAGACAAGGCAGGGGGAGATCCCAAGACTCCAACTCATGTTCTATTTGTGGATTAACTAATCATACAACTGAAAATTACTTTAAGATTCCAGGAATCAAAGAGGTAGAGGATACAATAGAGGAAGTTATGGCTACTCAAGAGGAAGGTTCAACAATTATCATGGCAACTACAACAACTACAATCATTCAAACTATCAAGGAGACTACAAAGGAAGGAGAGACTTCCATAACTACACAGAAGACTCAAACAAAGAGGATTCATTATTGATCATGAACATGGCTATGCCACAAGGTAAATCTGATGAGCATGTTTTCTACATAGATTCAGGTTGTTCAAATCGTGTGGCAGGAAATGTGGCACTCCTATCAGATTTAGAAGATTCAAGGAATAAGCATGAGGTACAAACAGGAGATGATACAAGACACCTTGTGGAGAAAATAGGCAATGTCAAAGCACCTAATGGAAACATCAACCTACTCAGTAAGGTACTCTATGTCCCTACCATTACAAAGAATTTGATAAGTGTTGGGCAGATAGTAGAGAAAGGGTTGCAAGTCAGGTTCACGAAAGCAGGAGCATTTGTTGAAGATCCAAGTCAAGGATTCATAAGAATTGCAAAAGGTGAAAAGACAGGTAGATTGTTCACATTTGATGTACAAGACACTAGAAACATTGCTCTCTTTAATTATGGTAGACATACACTCACAGAATTGGAAGTATGGCACAAAAGGTTAGCACATATTGGTGAAAGGTCATTAAAGCAAATTTGCAGGGAACAAAGTGTACTTGGACTCCCTAACTTCTCAAAACAACATATGATTTATAAGTGTAGTGCATGTCAATTTGGAAAGTCTCATAGGTTACCATTCATGTTGAAAGGTTATATGCATGGAGATCTCTTGGAGTTGGTTCATACAGATGTATGGGGACCTAGCAAGGAAGCTTCAATATCTGGATCAAGGTATTATGTCTCCTTAATTGATGATTGCAGCAGATGGACTATCCTATTCTTTATGAAACACAAAGATGAAGTTTTTTCATGTTTCAAAAGATATTTGGCTCTTGTGGAGAATCAAACAGGTAAATCACTAAAAAGGCTAAGGTCAGATGGAGGGGGAGAATACTTCTCCCACGAGTTTGATTCTTTTCTTCAAGAAAGAGGAATCAAAAGAGAGGTAACTACAAGGTACACTCCTGAGCAAAATGGAGTGGCAGAAAAGAGGAATAGGACAATTGTTGAAGCTGCAAGGTCCATGTTAAATGAAAATCATTTGCCTAATTATCTATGGGCTGAGGCTATATCTATAGCCACTTACTTGATTAACAGGTTGCCTTCAAAATCCCTTGATGGGATGACTCCATATGAGGCTTGGAATGGAAGAAGACCAAGCTTAGATCATTGTAAAATTTTTGGATGTATTGCTTTTGCTCATGTTCCTTCACATGTTAGAGACAAGATGGATCCAAAGGCAGAAAGGTGTGTATTTATTGGATATGACAACAATCAAAAGGGCTATAGGTTATACAACCCTACCAACAAAGGATTCTTGGTAAGCAGAGATGTAGTTTTTGATGAAAACAATTCATGGTATGAAGATTCATGTAGAAAGCTCAATTTACCATATGATCTTGAAGAAGATTTTCCAAATCTTGGTAGAGAACAACCGAAGATTGAAGAACAAGACACCTCAGAGGATGATGAAGAATCTCATATGGAAAAGATCAAAGCATGGAAGTCTAAAGGTAAAGCAAAATTGGACGAACTTGGACATGAGGCAGAATCATCACATCATGGCCTAAGAAGATCTATGAGGGAAAAGAAAAAACCAGAAAGGTATGGGTTTGACACCTCATTAGTAACTAAACATTCTATCTACATAGCACAGGACATAAACCAAGAGGAGCCATCATCCTTTGAAGAGGCCAAATCAAAATCAGAATGGAAGCATGCAATGAAGGAAGAGATTGAAGCACTTGAGGAAAACAACACTTGGGATTTGGTGCCCAAGACTTCATCCATGAAGGTAATAGGCTCAAGATGGGTCTGTAAACTCAAGAAGAATTCTGATGGTTCCATCAATAGGTATAAGGCAAGGCTTGTAGCAAAAGGCTTTGCACAAACTCAGGGAATTGATTATGAGGAGACCTTCTCTCCTGTGGCAAAGATGCCTACTATTAGGGTTTTGCTTAGTATTGCCTCTTCCAAGAATTGGAAGATACTTCAACTAGATGTAAAGAATGCACTCTTGAATGGTTGGATAATAGAAGAGGTATATATGGCACAATCACCTGGTTTTGAGAATCAAGTTTATCCTGATTATGTGTGTAAACTTAACAAAGCATTGTATGGTCTCAAGCAAGCCCCAAGAGCTTGGAATTTTAGGCTTGTTTCATTCTTGCAGGACAAAGGCTTTCAACCAAGCAAGGTAGATCCTTCACTCTTTATTAAAAAGAGTAATTCTGAGATCATCTACCTATGTGTATATGTAGATGATATTATATTGACAGGGAATGATGCAGTGGTATGAAGAAGATCAAAGATCAGATGAGAGAAGGGTTCAAGATAAGTGATTTGGGTTCACTTACCTACTTCGTAGGCTTGGAAGTTGTCTACAAAGATCATGGTTTGTTTCTCACTCAAAGAAAGTACATTAAGGACATGTTGGCAAAATTCAAGATGCAAGATTGTAAGATTGCAGGTACTCCAATGGAGATCAATCACAAATTGAGCTCACATGAAGGTGAACTCATAGAGGACATCACATCATATCAAAGTCTAGTGGGTAGTCTCAACTATGCCACATTGACAAGAGTAGATATATCTTACAGTGTGAGTGTGCTAAGTCAATTTATGCACACACCAAGGAAACCACATATGGATGCTACCAAAAGGATTCTCAAGTATCTCAAAGGAACCATAAATGAAAGACTTTATTATCCTTATGTATCTGATTTAGGTTTGAATCTATTTTCTTATGCAGATTGGGCTGGCTCCAAGGAAGATAGAAGGAGCACTTCATGTTATCTTACCTTTGCAGGTTCAAAGCTTATTTCATGGTCATCCAAGAAGCAACCCACAGTTGCTCTCTCTTCTACTGAAGCTGAATATAGAGGTCTTGCCATAGCTACACAAGAAGCTATGTGGATGAAGACATTATTCAAAGATCTTGGATTGGAGTTTGGAACTCCAACTATTTTTGGTGACAATATGAGTTCTATTCACTTAGCTGCTAATCCTATTTTTCATGCAAGGACTAAACATATTGAAGTTCATTATCATTATGTACGAGAGAAGGTTCTAAGCAAAGAGATTCAAATATCATATGTGTCCACTCATCAAAAATGTGCAGATATTCTAACCAAAGTACAAAGCTTTGCAAATTCAAGGCTATGATTGGTTTACAAGTAATCTTGGAAGATTGAATACCTCAAGCATACTTGGCTTGTGGGGGAGCTGTTGGAGCAAGTCTATGACAATCTTGGCTTGAGTCCCACAAAGTCATAGAAGAAGCCTTAAAATGAAGACAATGTCTCACCAATTTCCATTTCATTTGGGTGTTTCAATCTTCAGTTATGTTCAGTTGAAGTCAACCCTGTCTGTTCATTTTCACTTCTCTGTCAGGTACCCGACGTTTTTACTCATCTTGTCAGAGTTGTTCCTCAGTGTGTAGTTACCCAAATTCAGTGATTTAAAGCTTGTGGGATTCAACATTTTGTCTAGTATAAGCATAAAAAGTTTCATAATCATTGCGTTCTTAAATTTGGATTTATGTTCATTTTTCTGCTCATTGGTCTCATTACTGTAGTAGCCCATGAAAATCGGGATGATGTCATCAGTTGTTAAACATCATTCTCAATGTGTGGTTCATTATTTTTTATGAGATTACTCTTAAAAGTTAGCTCTTTAAGTTACCTAGATGTCCCCAAAAGGAATTAAGCTAATAACTGCTGTGCTCAGAGAATTATGCAAAACACTGGACCAGTGTATGAACCAAAATAGCAAGTTCTTCACCGCTGAGCTAACTCCAACTTATCTATTTTGATCTATCTTTTTGAGAGTGATCTTCCAAGGTACATAGGGTGTCTAATACATCCATTGGCAAGCTAAAAGGGCCCACCATATACTCCTAGAGTTCATTTGGCTGGTGTAGATCAAGGATTTTGCAACACCTCTTCATCTTCAAGCACATACCTATCCATCTCTTCACATTTATGTGTGTGTATGTGTTTATGTGTGTATGTTTATGCATGTATGTATGCATATGTATGTGTATGCATGTGTATGTGTGTGTTATGTAGCATTATGTTTGTATCTTTCTATGTGTGTATGTGTTTGTGTATATGTGTGTGTGTGTCTATGTGTATGTGTCGCTACGCGTCTATGAGTGTGTGTGTTTATGTGTGTGTATGTGTCTATGTGTGTGTATGTGTCTATGTGTGTATGTGTATGCATGTATGTATGCATAGGTGTGTGTATGTGTGTATGCATTATGTATGCATGTGTGTGTATGCATTATGTATGTGTATGTATGCATGTAAGTATGTATGTATGCATATGCATATGCATATGCATTATGTATGCATATGCATATGCATTATGTATGCATATGCATATGCATTATGTATGCATATGCATATGCATTATGTATGCATATGCATATGCATTATGTATGCATATGCATATGCATTATGTATGCATGTATGTGTATGTGTGTGTATGTCTCTCTATGTGTGTGTATGCATATATGTGTGTGTATGTGTGTACGTGTGTGTGTATATGTGTGTGTATGTGTGTATGAATGTGTATGTGTGTGAATGCATCATTATGTGTGTATGTGTCTATGTGTGTATGTGTGTGTGTATGTGTGTGCACGTCTATGTGTATGTGTGTGTGTCTATGAGTGTGTATGTGTTTATATGTGTGTATGTGTCTATGTGTGTGTATGTGTCTATGTGTGTATGTGTATGCATGTATGTATGCATATGTGTGTGTATGTGTGTGTATGCATTATGTATGCATATGTGTGTGTATGCATTATGTATGTGTATGTATGCATGTGCATTATGTATGCATATGCATTATGTATGTGTGTGTATGCATGTGCATTATGTATGCATATGCATTATGTATGTGTATGTATGCATGTGCATTATGTATGCATATGTGTGTGTATGCATGTAAGTATGTATGTATGTACACATATGCATATGCATATGTGTGTGTATGCATGTAAGTATGTATGTATGTACGCATATGCATATGCATTATGTATGCATGTATGTGTATGTGTGTGCATGTCTCTCTATGTGTGTGTGTATGCATATATGTGTTTGTATGTGTGTATGTGTGTGTGTATGTGTGTGTGTATGTGTGTGTATGTGTGTATGTGTGTGTATATGTATGTGTATATGTGTGTGCATGTGTATGCATTATGTGTGCATGTGTGTATGCAACATTATTTGTGTATGTGTGTATATGTGTGTGTATTTGTGTGTATGTGTGTGTGTGTATGTGTATGTGTGTGTGTGTCTATGTGTGTATATGTGTGTGTATGCATATGTATGTGTGTGTAAGTGTGTGTGTGTGTGCGCATACCTTGTTTCAACGAGATACGTCTCTCTCTCATGCTCTCTCTCTCTCTATCTATCTATCTATCTCTTCTTGCTCTCGCGTCCAAATCCCGGCACAAATGTGCTGGGAAATCGAATTTTTTATTTTAACATTCGAGAGTGTTGCATATGCGATCGTCGTTGTCCAGTTTGCCAACGTTGCAAATAACGTCGCTAGTTAGCGACGCTCTAATTTAGCATCGCATAAGCGATGCAAGCATCGCTTATGCAACGAATGGCCGGGAAAAAAAATCCGAAAACAGCACCGTCGCTTATGCGACGCTAGCGTCGCATAAGCGACGGTATTCGTTTTTTTTTTCAATTCGAGGGCATCCCTATGCCCCCCTATTTCTTGTAGTGAACATGAAGAAAAGCTCAAACCAAAGCATTAGTGAGTATACATTGAAGATCAAGGAGCTTCGAGATCAGCTAGCATCAGTTGGATGCAAGATAGAAGAGGAAGATATCATCCAAATAGCCCTCAATGGATTGGGGAGAGAAGAGAAGTGGAAGCCCCTCATCACAAACATTCTTTATAGAGACCCTATACCAACATTCGAAGAGATTATACCAAATCTTGTGGCTGAAGAGATTGCTC
Source organism: Ceratopteris richardii (assembly GCA_020310875.1). Taxonomy (NCBI): domain Eukaryota; kingdom Viridiplantae; phylum Streptophyta; class Polypodiopsida; order Polypodiales; family Pteridaceae; genus Ceratopteris; species Ceratopteris richardii. The sequence goes on along the minus strand of CM035428.1, from coordinate 69,497,469 downwards.
AACAAGGAGAATGCAACAAAGGTAAGGATAGCCATAGTCAAATGTTATATGCAGGTCAAGGTAGAGGAAGGAACTCAAGAGGAGGCTCGAGAGGAAGAGGAAGAAGCTACAACAGCACAAATTCCATCCAACACAACTCGTAGGATAACAAGGACAACTCAAATGACAACACACATGGAAGAGGTCGAGGAAGAAATAGAGGAAGAGTTCGAGGTTCATACAATTCTCATAAAGTTATAACATGTTATCATTGTGGTAAACTAGGACATTATGCAAATGATTGTTGAAAAAATAATGGAAGGCTAAATGGAGGCAACCAAAGGAGCCAAAATAACTATGCGAGCACATCAAGTGAAGGAGACAAGCAAACCATGCTTGCCATGAAGCATGAGTACAACAACCTGAGAAGTGATGATCAAAAATGGTTTATAGATTCAGGTTGCAGCAACCATATGACATGCCAAGGAGATTTATTCACAAAGCTACAAGCTCCAAGTGGAAAAGGATATGTGGAGACCAGTTATGAAACTCAACACACAATTGAGCATGTTGGAGATATCAAGCTTGGAGACAAGAAGGTAGTGACTGATGTTCTTCATGTTCCTACTATTGCAAAGAATTTGATTTCAGTAGGACAAATGGTAGAGAAAGGATATCATGTTATCTTCAATGAAAAAGGCTGCTTTATAAAGAATCCAAAAAAAGGATTCAAAGTTTTTGCTCAAGGAAGGAAAGAAGGTAGGATGTTCACTTTGGAGATTCAACAATCACATGGAAAGGTGATGTATATTCAGTTTGGAAACAAGAGGATTGCTGAAATCGATTTGTGGCACAAAAGGTTTGGACATATCAACATTCCCAAGCTCAAGGACATGAGCAACCATGAAGTGGTAAGAGGTCTTCCAAGATTCAATGATGTTGGACTACATGAGTTTTGTGAAGCATGCCAAATAGGAAAGAAAACTCAACAACCATTCAAGAAGAGCAACTATGTGGCAAAGAATGTCCTCGACTTGATACACACGGATGTATGGGGATCATCACAACAACCATCATTGGCTGGTAATAGATATTTTTTCACTTTTATTGATGATCATTCAAGAAAAGTATGGAGGTTTTGCATAAAATAAAAATCAGATGAGCTCTCCATGTTCAAGAGATTTAAAGCATAGGTAGAAAAGGAAACAGGACGCTACATAAAGACCTTGAGGTTGGATGGAGGAGGAGAATATTTCTCCAAAGAACTTTCAAATTTTCTTTATGAGAATGGCATGAAACGACAATTTACATGTAGGTACATGCCTCAACAAAATGGAATAGCTAAAAAGAAAAATATACAAATCACAGAAGTTGTGCATGCACAATGAGATAAAGGTGCTACTAGACTATTGGGCTGACACAGCTAGTACGGCTATTCATTTGATAAACAAGTGCACAATGGCTGGAGTGCATAATCTAACTCTTGAGGAGGTTTATTCTATTAAGAAACCTGACCTTACACATCTCAAAGTTTTTGGATGTGTGTGTTATGTTCACATCCCTCAAGAACTAAGGACAAAGATGGAGGCAAAGTCAGAAAAATGTATTTTCATTGGATATTCATTGGAGCAAAATGGATACAGGTGCTACAATCTGATGACAAAGGAGCTACGAGTCTCACGAGATGTGGTATTTGATGAGCTAAGACCATGGTTTGGAGACAAAGGGAAAGAGAAGATTCTTGAGGAAGATTGCAAAGATGATGGAGGTGCTCTCCAAGAAGACTTTCAGTAGACAAGCACTCAAATGTCAGGTCCAGAAGCCTCTACATCACTTGGAGAAAGCTCAACATGGAAGGGGAGACTAAGGAGTCATTCCTCATCACCAACAACAGGTTATGCAATATTTGAAGCTGAAAGTGCTACCCAAAATAGTGTCAAATGCAAGGGTATGAAGAGGTGATTACACCAAAGGTAGTTGATGGTAGTTCTTTTACATTGTGAGAGCTTTATTTATGCCAAGGATCAAGAAAAATATGTTATCGATTTCAACATTAGCCATCATTACTTTTGGCATTTTATGTTGTGGGATTTATAAGCTCATAGACTATGAAAAATGTGTGAATGATTCAGCATGTGTAGTACATGATTCTCAGGCTATGTTAGATGCAAAGCTTTGGCATGCATGGCTTGATCATTTGAATTTTGCTAGTTTGTTACACCTACAAAAATCTAGAATTGTGTCATCTCTACCCAAACTTGAGGCACCTGGTAAACATGTTTATGAAGGTTGTGTTTTGGGAAAAATGCACCATTCCTCCTTCCCAAAGGATGGTTCAGTTTGAACTACTCAGAAATTGTAGCTTGTTCATAGTGATGATTGTGGTCCTATGTAGACACCTTTTTTTGGGAATTATCTTTACTTTGTGACTTTCATTGATGATCTTTACAGACTGTTAAAAGCAATTCTGTCAAGTCGCTTTCAATCTCATTTCGGGTTCTTGGGGATCGTTAGAGGTCTGACGGTGCAGAGGCCCTTTATTTAATTTTCCCAAATTAACTATTCACTAAGCAATAACTATACTTTCAAGGCAATAACTTCCGCTACACATTTACTATGTTCTGGTTACGATTATTTACACAGTAAACTTATAGCGTGAGTTAACAATCACACAGTTGTACATACTTATTAATGCGAATGTAATATTACTGTGTTAATAATGACTCACTGCAATTCAACAAGAACAGAATAACAATACTCAAATATCGGCAAATCTACACACGATCTTCTCGGCACTGTCGCCCATACAGAGTCTGGCGAACCTATTTCTCTCATGCCGAAGAACACCGTAATGCCTTTTCATTAAGGGATAAAAATTTACAACTATTCGCTACGCCTTTTCGGTGTGTGCGACTATGGAAAATAAAATTACATTATTCCCATCCGGCGGCCTAACACTGGCACACACGGTGGACTCAAACCCGCAAAGAAAAATAAAACTAAGGCTCATCAACTATGCCTTGTATGTACAGTGTTCGTGCTAACTTAAATGTTCGGGTGATCTTTTGTTTCAAGGAATCCAGCATTATCTTCAATGTGTCTGGCTCTACCTGTTGTGCGTCTATTCTGACTGAACTAGCCGCAATAATTTGACTCATCAGTGCATCGGTCTGTGTCTGCAAAAATGCTTCTTGTAAATAGAATTCGTTGGCTATGGCCGCATCTCGTCTGACCTTCATATCAGCAATTTGGCCATCAACTCTGGACAATCTCTCTGCTTGAGCACCTAACTGCTTTTCTCTGCGTTCCAGCTCCTGAGCTTGATATTGGATGGTTTTATAATATGCATCCCTTTCTCTCATAATACCTTCCAACTCTTTTTTCAACCGTAGATACTTAGCGATCTCTTCCGTGAACTCTTGATCTCTCTGAAATAATCTTTCAGTGACATTATGTAACTTGGCTTCTGCTTTAAGCACATTGGCCGCAAGTGATTGTGAAGCTTCTTCTAACACACTGAGGGTATCCCTTGTACTATGAAGCTCATTTCCTAAAGCAGTCATGGCATCTGTCTTGTCTGTAAGTTCTTGCTTTAGAGTAGTGATTTCGGTGTTGCGCTGAGCAAGCACGTTATCCTTTTCCTTTAATTGATCTTGAAGTTGTTGCAGCTGAGTCTGCATTGCATGATTCTCAACTTTGACTATCAGGGCTTCTTCTTAGAGAGCAGCGATGTCAGCTTCAAGCAAATCCACTTTACTTTGCAACTCCTGCTGAATGTGCTGAGTTGCTAGCTTCATCTGGATGGGTAATTGTTGAGAAAATTGTATAAGAAGGCTGCCCATAGACTCCAATTCACTGAACATAATGGGCGGAGGAGGAATAACAGGAAGTGGTTGGGATGAAGAGGCACAAAATAGATGAGGGGAGGGTGGTGGAGAGTAATCAAGAGAAGAAGATGGAGGAGTGGGTGCTTGGCGAAGTACATTGGAGATTGCACTAGGACGTACTACAACAGGCTCAGCAGGGTTAATTGGCCGAGGAAGGGGGATAAGAGTATTCTACACCAGGACTATTCCAGTCACATTATTTGTCGCCTCAGTGTTTGCGATCATTGCCTCAGCATTTGCAATTACTTCTGTGAGGATTTCAGCGACAATCTCCTTCATAGTTTCCTCATTCTGCTGATGAGAGGCCATCCGAGAAGAGACTTCTTCAGATTCTTCCAAGTGTGCACCTTGTTCCTGCTAGTTGAGTGGAGAAGAGGGAACGGATGATTCAACATGAAGAGATGTGGTAGTGTCGTGGAAGACTTCAGTATCGTGACCAACAGTTGATCCCTGTAACTCATTTTCAGAGGGGCTTACGCATCTGCATTTTCGACGAAAAAGTTGAAGCAGATCTTCATCGTCATCATCCTCGTCCTCGAGCATTTGAGTAGATTCTTCATGTAACAAGAAGGGAGCAGTTGGAGGAGGTTGCGCGGCTTGGATCACCGGAAAGAGGAAAGTGAGGAGATGGGGTAAATGGGAACAAGGGAGATCACCCTTAGCGATTTGCTTGGTAACTGTCACACAGTCACGGTGAATACGTCAGAAAAAAAAGAAAGATGTGAAATTTACAAGCTCACGGGACGCAGTATCTATCATCGAATAGAATGGGCGAGAAATACCATATGTGCGTTTCTATAAATTCAGGGTGGCTACAAAAAATTGCAGAGTGGTACACTCTGGTTAAGGTCTGCAAAGAATGGCATACTCATTAGATGAGTGTGGAGGAAACAATTCTTTCATGGTGGCCACGAAAAGAAGTGGACCATTCTTCAATCCTTCTCGAGGGAGTCGAAAAGCTTCAGCAAACGTAGCTAAAGTAATGACTACGTGAGATGGTAAACAAGCAATGGGCCAACACTGCTCTATAGCAGGTGTGGCGGCAATAGCAAAAATAAACTGCGCGTGGAATGGATGACACTCCACTGAATGCCAAGGCAATTCAGCGAAGGCCAACAGACCACAGGTGCGCAAATACTCACTCACTTTGGGAGTGAGGCCTGCACAGAAGGTTGCGACATTCGCGAGTGCTTCCGTGGCGCACAACTAAACATGAGAACATAAAATACAAAGAACGCACAATCACACAAACATAATAGTGATTATCAGTGGAAAGAACACGATTAAGTAAAAGCACGGACAACATTAAGCGGCAAAAACCCTAATCATCGTGCAGTATTGGAGAGAAATCCCTCATGATTACGGCATGCATGCATGAGTAGAAACAATAACACACGGTGGCGATTAATCATATTTAGATACGAAAATGGGAAGATTACGGTCAGTGGTCAACCGAAATACGAGGAGAAAAAGAAAATAAGTGACACGCGAAAAAGAGGAGAAAAGACTAAATATACGTCATAGGTTATCAGACGGCTGGTGATATGGGCGAAGCTTAGAACCATTAATCACTTTTGGTAGGAGAACACCAGTTAAGGTCGCTAACCAAAAAGTTGCTGGTCCCACTTGTTCAGCAATCCGGTATGGACCGAACCACCGTAATTTAAATTTTTCGGCAGCGCGATTGGTTTTAGCATTATAAAATAAAACAAGTTGATCAACCGTAAAGACAGTGGTTTTTAGGAAGCGGTCATGAGTACGGGCTTGACGGAGCTGAACTTCTTGGAGAGTCATGAAGCTTTCCCAGCGGTGTTCATCCAACGATCGGAGCGCATTCAACCGAAATGGCAAAGATTCTTCCGGCAGCAATTTCTGAGCTAAGGCAACACACAGACTCGGTATCACTACTTCCATTGGCGCAATAGCTTCTATACCATAAGCAAGTTTAAACGGAGTTATTTCGGTTGCCACTTTGTACGTGGTCCGGTATGCCCATAATACAGCAGGTAAGAGTTGATCCCAACGTTTCGGACATTCCAAGATCAATTTGCGGAGTATATTCAACAGTCTTATTAGTACTTTCAGCCAGACCATTAGCACGTCGATAGTACGGTGAGCTGAATTTTTATGCATACGCTGAAAAGTTTGAGTCAGTACTTGCAGTACGTTGTTTGCAAAATGTGTTCCTTGGTCCGTCACTATCTCTAGAGGTAATCCATATCGAGGGAAAACATCCTTCATCAAACATTTGGCCACTGAAACAGCTATGGTAGAACGTAAAGCCCAAGCTTCCGCTCACCTAGTGGCATAATCTGTACAAGTCAATATGTATCGATTGTTGGTGAGGGTCGTTGGTGGTGTTATTGGGCCAATAAAATCTAGACCCCACTTCTAAAAGGGTTCCAAAGGTAAGACAGGTTGAAGGGGAAAGAAGTGTCGCTGCAAGGGCTGCCCAGACCGTTGACAGACATCACACTGCTGCACAAATTGAACCACATCTCTGTACATTGTAGGCCACCATAGCCCACTTTGCAAAATTTTTTGGTGAGTAAGATCAGTTGCAAAGTGTCCTCCAGTGGGTAATGAGTGAGCCATAGCAATAACTGATGTCGATTCATGTGGAGGAATACATCTGAGTAGGATGCCAGTCAGATCGACATAATACAGTTGACCCATAATCAACCTGAATCGTCGACTATAGACTGCAAGTTTTCGGCACAGAGCAGTGGGAGTATTATGTGGGAGGCAACCATCAGTGAGAAAAATCATTAACATATCATAGTATGTAGGAGCAACAGGAGGTTATGTAAATTCTTCAGAAGTTGTCTCGGTGACGTAAATAGCCAGCGTTGTATCATCCACACCTACCGAAGACTCATCGGAATCCAATCGAGATAGAAAATCCACCAAGACATGTGTTGTGCCAGGTCGATGAATAACTTTATAATCGAACTCCTGTAATAGTAAAACCCATCTTGCCAATCTACCACCTAAATGCTGCTACCGAACCAAGTACACCAGTGCAGCATGATCCACATGGAAAGTAAATTTATGACCCAACAAGTAATGCCGAAATTTCCTAATAGAGTATACCAAACCAAGAAATTCTCGTTATGTCACAGAGTAATTTCTCTCTGCAGGAGCTAACCGGCGGCTCGCATAGTACACAGGCCAAAACCATTTGTGAATTTGTTGCATGAGGACACTACCAATCGCAATATCTAACGAATCCACGAAGACATGGAACGGTCGTTCCCAATCAGGTGGTTGCAGGATCGGGGCATGCATCAATAAGACCTTCAACCGATCAAATGCACTTTGGCACTCTTGAGTCCATTCATACTTCCGCGGAGCGCTGGTCATAAGCCGATTAAGTGGTGTCGCTAAATGAGCTAACCACCGTAAATGTCTGCCATGCCACCGGATTTGGCCAAGAAAGTGCATAACTTCTTTCGGTGTCTTTGGGACCGGGGCCTCCAACATAGCTGCTACTTTATCCGGATCTACCTGTATTCCTTGTTTAGAAATGATATGACCGAACAGTTTGCCATAGGAGACCGCAAAAACTGATTTGGTAGGATTCAAACATAACCGATACTCTCGGCATTTTTCAAAATAGCACCGTAAATGATACAGGTGTGCCGAAGTGGCACCAAATAAGGAAAAATCATCCAAATATACTTGCATAAATGTGGTCAAGTAAGGTGAAAAGACTTCTTGCATACATCTTTGGAATGTACTCGGGCATTCCATAAACCGAACCACATTACCGTGCAAGCATAGACACCCCAGTTCGTGATGAAAGTTGTCTTCGGTATATCCTGTTCTGCCATCCTCACTTGATTATGTCCACTGTAGCTATCCAGAAAAGAATACATTTCGTGACATGCTACCCTGTCGAGCATTGTATTTAGAAAGGGGAGAGGGAACGGATCCGGTACGGTGGCTGTGTTAAGCTTTTGGTAATCAACACAAATGCGTAACTGTTTATTTTTCTTTGGCACTATCACTATTGGTGATATCCACTCAGCATGCTCAATGGGCACAATAAATCCCACCTTCAATAAACGATCAAGTTCAGCCTTCACCTGTGCCGCATAATTAGGGTTCATCCTATAACTAGGTTGTTTGATAGGCCTTGCATCGGGTTTTAGTACCACTCTATGTTGATAAATCCGTGGGTCAAGGCCCTTCATGTCTCTGTAATCCCAAACGAAGACATCTGCGAATTCACATAGGAGTTCCAAATCTTCTTGGAATTTCTCTGCTAATGCGGCCCTAATTTTGACTGGTCTCGGGTTAACCGTATCTCCCAAATTGTATGTTACCAACTGATCCTCCGGTACATAAAACTATCGAGGTCTGCCAAGTCATCAGCTGGCTGCAACAATTGTTGTAGGATCGATTCATCCATAATTATATCGGCATCTGCTGCTACTTCTTTGGTCAGTGGCACGACCGTACAAATTGCCCGACTCCAAGTATCTGCTACCGACTGTAAGTCTACAGTACCTAATGAGATGAGGTCCTTATTGGTTTTAAGGAAAGCTTCCTCCTCATCATCAGATAGCCCATCCAACATATGGACTGGCTCCGCTACATATGGTCATGCATGAAGATCACAAGGTTGCATAGCATCCAATTTAACTACATATTTTCGGTGATTGTCTTTGAAAATTAACTCTTGAGCTGACCAATCATGTACGACTTTGGCTTGCTTTAGCCATAATCGACCGAAGAGTAAGTTGTAGTCGAGGCTAGATTCGGGTAGCTCCAAGACTACAAAAGTCATTTTAAATGTGGTTCCCTGCAGGGTTATCGGGATGTTACGTACCAAGCCCACCGGATGGACTCGTGATTGGTCTGCTATTCGCACAAAGAACTGCACTGGTTCAATTTGGGTCCAACCTAGTTTCTTATAGAGTGAAGCTGTTGCAATATTCACACCAGCACCATCAATTAAAACTTGGGTAATCTTCTGGTTTTTATACCAGACGGTAATCAATGGGACTGAATGATCCACCGTAGAATCCATCTCCGGTTGTATGGTCGCAGTTGCCGGAGTACATGAAGGTCCGAGACTAACCTGCTGTTGGAATTGCTGTCTTACTCCTAGAACTAAGGCGAGCAACTGTCCCAAAGGGAGTGTGATTGAGGCCTTAGATAGGACATCCCATATCTGATCTGTTTGGGTTGTGGTTAGCCCCGATTCTGGTGGTGATTCTAATGTTGTTGAGGTAGAATTCTGTTCATTCGATCTTGCCTGTGGCAGAGGGGTTTGTGTTACCGGAATGGGATCAGGAAACACAGTCGGCTCCTTAGCTGTCCATTGACTAGCCTTTGCAAACATCCACTTCTCCTCACGAATTCCAGGCTCGAAAACTTCAGCTGCTGGTTGCAACTGTTTACATGATCTTGTATGAGCTACGGCTGCTTGTGACTCAACTGGGGAAATATAAACCATGTTAGTCATCAGATTTTGTCGTTCTTTCTTCCTTTTGTCGTACTCTGCTGCTTCCTTGCAAAATCGATGGATATGGCCAACCTCGCCACAAAAATGGCATCGAGGGGGTGGGAGGGAAGTACCTTCTGCCGATGTACCTGCCTGCCATCGATTTTGATTAAAGTTGTTACTTCGCGATCCTCGATAGTTCCTATATCCCTGCTGCTGGTTGGGTCGCAATTGTGGTGGCACGTAATGGGTGGCTGACTGACCTGGTTCCTGTATTATAGCATTTACGGCCGCTCTACCCTGCACCTTTGCATTATATGCACATGTTTCTATTGAGTGTCCTGTTGTGTTACAGATGGCACCATACATCTGATTGAGGGCATATGTAGAACTAGTGTGACCTGGATTCTTGCACTTAGTACAATACACCTACTTGGACAGATCATCAACTACGTTCTTACTTGCTTTCAACCATTCCAGGTCCTCCGTAAAACCTCCAACTTTGTGCTCCAATTGTAAGGCCATCGCAATTACGGCGTCCAATGTCATTCCGTCGACACAGCGAATGATCATGATTTGTCTTAACTATGGGTTTAGTCCGTTAATGAACCATTGTGTTATGACATCAGCTTGCAGATTGGCATGTGTCGGGGGCAACTGCCTTAAGTGAGTTCGAAACAGTGTCGCATACTCCTGGACATTCTGGTGTGGTTTCTGTCGAGTGTTCTACAAATAGTCAAAGATTTCTGCAGGGTTCTTCTTCAAACAAAACCTCTGTAAGAATGCATCTCTCACATCATCATAGTTACTGAAGTGATTAATATCATATTCAGTCAACCACCTTGCTGCTTCATTAATCAATGTGGCCTGAAATACAATGGCCTTGTACGCCGAATCCGGTGGATGATTCAACACTACATAACTGATCTCGAAGGTGCGAACATGTGTGTCGGGGCCATCTCCCGAAAATCCACCGAATTTTGTATATGTCACTCCGGTTGGAATCGATCGAGGTGGAATGATTGGCTGTGGCTGCTGCTGTCGGGGCCATCTCCCGAAAATCCACCGAATTTTGTATATGTCACTCCGGTTGGAATCGATCGAGGTGGAATGATTGGCTCTTGCTGCTGCTGAAACTGCGGTTGCGGCTGTGGGGGTGTTTGCTGATGTGACTGTGAACCACTCATGGTGCTATTGTGGGTAGTATTGTTGTTATCTGTATGTTGAGGGGGTGTCCTTTAGAATCTGTATTATCAACTTGCTCACTTTCGGGTTCAAAAATGTCATTGAATCTCTTACTTAACTCTAAATCAAGTAGCATTTCCTCAGCCTTGGTATCGAAATTAGGTAGGCTTGCCCCGAAAAGTGGTGAACGTAATAAGGGTCCACCAAGCAGCACCGCACTATGACCGAAAAACTTCAAATTCCCACCAAATGGTACCGAACTTCCATCGGAACTTCTCGAACTTTCATCGAACCAAGCTACCCTTTCACCGAAAACGGTCTCACTTGGTAACACAACTTTACCACCGAAAATGGTTGAATTCTGACCAAATAGTGTCGAACTAACTCCGCACTGCGTCGCTGTACAACCAGATGTCACTGTACCTTCTCCAGGAAGTATTGGATTCATACCGGAATTCATCGGAATCTCATCATGTGTCACCGAACTAGCACCGGAATCACTACTGACTGGCTCCGATCCTTCTGCAACTGGACTTAGTTGGCCTGCACTTCTACCACCCGAGGGTGTCCCTAATAAATTTGGAACTGCCCAGGGATGTTGATCTCTCCTATACTTTGGATAGGACTCACAGGAACGAGTAATCGGCATATATCACTTCTTCAACTAGCGGTTACTATTCTCCACTGTTTGCCTTGCGTACTGCCCTTCCCTTACTGATTATTTCCAATCTTCCATCTTCCCACAGATGGCGCCAGTGTTAAAAGCACTTCTGTCAAGTCGCTTTTAATCTTGTTTCGGGTTCTTGGGGATGGTTAGGGGTCTGACAATGCAGAGACCCTTTATTTAATTTTCCCAAAGTAACTATTCAACTAAGCAGTAACTATACTTTCAAGGCAATAACTTCCGCTACACATTTACTATGTTCCGGTTACGATTATCTTTATACAGTAAACTTATAGTGCGAGTTAACAATCACACAGTTGTACAGACTTATTAATGTGAATGTAATATTATTGTGTTAATAATGACTCACTGCAATTCAACAAGAACAGAATAACAATACTCAAATATCGACAAATCTGCACACGATCTTCTCGGCACAGTCGCCCAGACAAAGTCTAGCGAACCCATTTCTCTCATGCCGAAGAACACCGTAATGCCTTTTCATTAAGGGATAAAAAGTTACAACTACTCGCTACGCCTTTTCGGTGCATACTATGGAAAATAAAATTACATTATTCCCATCCGGCGTCCTAACAAGACATACATGGGTATATCCATTGAAAGCAAAGTCTGACGTGTTTATGTGCTTCAAACAATTGCTGATTTTGACTAAAATCTATCAACATGCAAAATGGGGACCCTCCATTCTGATCCAAGGCGAGAATATATGTCTTCTGACTAAACATGGAATAAAACATGAGTGTACATTGTCATATACACCCCAAGAGAATGGAGTTGCTGAAAGGAAGAACAGGTCACTCATGGAGATGGTGAGGTGTATGGTCAAGAGTCAAGCTTTACAAATTACCACATAGTTCTTAGCTTGAGTTTGTTATGTGTGCAGCATATGTACATAACAATTGTCCAAGAACTACAGTCTATCACTCCATATGAGGCTTGGCATGGTCGCAAGCCATCGTTTTCTCATCTATGTGTTTTTGGTTGTCTGGCATATGCATTAGTGCTTGAACAACAACACAAGAAATTGGATGATAAAGTAGTGAAATGTATTTTTGTTGGGTACAGTTTTGAAAGCAAAGCTATCATTTGTATCATCCACAAACTAAATGCATTTTGGTTAGCCGTGATGTTGTTTTTGTGGAAGATGTTATTCAACCATTGCTTTCATGTATTAAGGAGACATCAGCTAGCTCCAATGATATGTATGACACTTTGCTTCCTCTTTTTACAAGTGACCAGTTTAGTGCTAGTCCAAATGAGGCAATTTCTTAGTCTTTACAGGTTTCATGTGATGATGTAGATCATTCCATTTCTGATGCAGATTTACATGATGCACTTGTTGATGAGAGAGTTGATATTGAGGAGGCAAAAAAAATGCAAAAATGGCTGGTGTAGAATTTGTGTGATAGCAAATTAGATGCACCTCTGTCTATCGTACTCGTTCAAGCTCTCATAGTGCCTCTTTTGCATCAGTTTACTATGCTATGGTTGTCTCTAGTCTCTATGAGGAGAATGAGCTTGTTTCATTTGATGAAGCACCAAATTCAAAAAATTGGATGGTTTCTATGCAATGAGAATATGATGCTATTATGAAAAATGGTACTTGGTCTTTGTGTGACTTGTCTCCTAGCAAGAAGGCCATTGGCACTAAGTGGGTGTACAAGCTGAAGTGTAAGCCTCATGGATCAATTGATAGGTATAAGGCTAGGCTTGTTGCAAAGGGTTATGCTCAAGAAAGAGGCATTGATTTTTATGTCACATTTGCCTCTACATGCCAAATGACTATTGTTTGTAGCATCTGTGCACTTGCAACTCATCATGGTTGGAATGTACATCAGTTGGACATTAAAATTGCATTCCTGAATGGTGACTTGCATGATGAAGTGTATGTTTTTCGAAAAAAGGGCATGAAAACAAAGTGTGCAGGTTAAAAAGGCATTATCTGATTTGAAGCAAGCATCATGTTCTTGGTATGAAAAGATACATGCCTACCTGATTGCACATGGTTTTGAGAACAGTTCAACTGAGAGCACCTTCTATGTTAATTGTGGAAATGATGTGCTTCTGATCATTGTTGTCTATGTTGATTCCATGTTGCTCACTGGTCCTCATGAGAAGCATATTGATGATTTTAAGGCTGATTTGCATGCCTCATTTGAGATGTCAGATTTGGGGTGTTTGCATCATTATTTAGGCATTCAATTTATGCAAGTTGATGATAGAATAGTTTTGTGTCGAACAAAATACATTGACATATTATTACAGTGTTTTGGCCTTGAAGATTGCAAATCATTTGCTAGTCCTATGGAAATAGGTTTACAGTTGAGTCTTCATGATGTTGGAGATGCATTTGATGTTGTTCTCTAAGGTCAGATAGACCTTGGCTCCAAGTACTCTCCTCAAAATCTGTAGATCTATATGTATTTTTTTCTTAATTTGGAGTCTCTTGGATGAGATATCACTTAAATTCACTAGCACAACACACGACACTTGTTGTTCAGACAACACTCGACACTTGCTGAGTATCACGAGACTTGCTTGTTCAGATGACACTCGACACTTATTGAGTATCGCAACACTTGTTGTTCAGACACTCGATACTTGCTGAGTATCGTGACACTTGATGTTCAAATGACACTCGAAACTTTCTGAGTATCACAACACTTGCTGTTCAGATGACACTCCACACTTTGCTGACTATCGCGACACTTGACTCATGATACCTCGATGTCGCGACACTTGGTCAGCCTCGGGTATCGCGATACTTGGTCAGCAAAAGATATCGCGACGCTCAACATTGGGAGGTCACGACACCTGGAAGTCGCGACACTCGACCTTGGGAGATCATGACACTTGGATTTTTTCACACATCAACAAATATTTTAACAATCCATATTAATGTGTATGTTGCCTTAGTGCCTATCTCCCCCTCTTTAAGTGCCTAAATCATAGAAAGATATCTCCCTCACGACATCTATTGCAGGTTGCCTTCCTATTTCCCTTGATTTAAATGGAAACTTTAGCACAAAGACTTGATCAGCTCACCTCATCAAGCTGCCTCAATCTCCCTTCAACCGACACTTGCTATTTCTAACTCCAAAAGCCTCGATATCAGCTCCGCGACACTTGCCGTCTGCGCACTCATGATACTTGCTAAGAAACAAGTAATTTCTAAATGGATTCCTTTTGGCTTTTAAGCCTCCCTAGGGTACAAAAGCTAAAAAGGGATGAAAGAAAAAGGACTTGAAAATTGTACCTACCTACCTATCCTAACTCTCTCTCGAACTCACTTCTCTAAAGATGAAGATGGAAGAAGATGGAGATGGTGACGATGATGAAGATGAAGAAGAAAAATTAGAAAAATAACAAAAAATAACTATTTTTTACCTTCCAACATTGCAAATCTACGATCTTACCATAACAACGCTTGTCCTCGAAGCTCTCTCCCCAAAAATGGCGCCAAAATTCAGTGTAGCTCAATCGTAAGCACCACCTCCTTTACTTGGTAATCCACGGAGATGTGAGGACTGGTATGAAGACCATGAGCGAGTGAAGGCATAACTGCATGAGTGAAAGCACACAAGCATGCACACACATACACACATACATGCACACGATAAGAGCAAAGAGAGGAACAATGGAAAGCTTCTATTTCAAAGGAGTTCTCTTACAAAAGCTCAAATCTACAACAAGCTAACGTAAAAAATGAGCTGTCTAGCTCCTTTTATAGTTTTTGGACTAGTTTTGGCCCTGTCCAGACCTAGTGTCTGGCCTAGTTAAAAATTAGGTTCGAGGGCTTATTTGAGGGCCCAAACGGAGTCTAAAACTTATGAAAAATGGTAGGATGATACTTCTAATACTCTTCAAGCTTGAGAACTCCTCGGCTTGAACAAAATGGAGTTACAAAAAGGTGACATGATATTTACAATGGTTTTAGTGATCAAAATCACTATTTTTATAGGGATTTCTTCTGAAAATTGGGCATGTGCTTCTTGGAGATCCCTACTTGCTCCTTCTTCTTATGTGTCCACTTCCTTGATGCACTTCCATGATTGTGCTTGACCTTGAGTGTCAATAGTGACACTGGAACCAAATCCCAAGTGTCCATCTCCTTCAGTGCATCTATTTCTTCTTTCATGGCCTTTTCCCAATTAGGGTTTCCCCTTGCCTCTTCATAGGTTGAGGGTTCCTTTGAAATAGAGTCTTTTGCCAAGTAGATTGAATGCTTCATAACAAGTTTGGAATCATATCCATACCTTTCTAGTTGTTTCTTCTCTCTTGCTGATCTTCTACGTGCTTGTTTGGAGCATTCTCCAACCTCTTCCATCTTTTCTTTGCCTCTTGAATTCCATAGCTTGTAATCCTTTTCCCTTTCATCTTGTTCATTGTCTGTATCATTTCTTGGATCCTGGACCTGTGTATCATGCTTGCTTCCTAATTGAGGAGAATCATAATCAAGATCATATGGTAGAGTTACCTTTTTTTTGTCTTCATCATACCAAGACCTATGTTCTTCAAACACAGCATCTCTACTTGTAGTGAATTGCTTGGTTGAAGGATTATAGAAGCTGTAACCCATTTGAGTTGAATTGTATCCAATAAACACTGCCTTTGTTGCCATTTCATCTAGCTTACCTCTTATTTGTGATGGTACATGAACATAAGCTAAACAACCAAACACCTTGCAATGTCTAAGACTAGGTTTTCTTCCATGACATGCTTCATAAGGAGTCATACCTTGAAGTGATTTGGATGGTAGTCTATTGACAAGGTACACAACAGTTGAAATAGGTTCTGCCCATAGATAATGTGGCAACTTCTTCTCTTCAAGCATTGTTTGGGCTTATCCAACCAATGTCTTGTTTCTCCTCCCTACAATTCCATTTAGTTGAGGAGATTACATGGTAGTCACTTCCCTTTTGATACCTTTGTCTTGCAAGAACTCATTAAACTCTTCGGAGAAGTGTTCTCCCCCTCCATCAGATCTAAGTTTCTTGAGTGATCTACCTGTATAATTCTCCACATGTGCGAGATACTTTTTTAAGCAATCAAACACTTCATTCTTACTCTTGATAAAGTATAGAATAGTCCATCTACTATGGTCATCAATAAATGAGACATAATACCTTGATCTTGCCAATGAAGGTTCTTGACTTGGTCCCCATACATTTGTATGTACTAAGTCCAATAAGTTGTCGTGGATGTAGCCTTTGTGGTTGAATGGTTGTCTTTGTGCCTTCCCAATGTGACATGCATCACACCTATTGATCATGTGTTGCTTTGATATGTTCAAGAGTCCTAGAACACTTTGATCCCTGCATATATCCTTCAAGGTTCTTTCATTCACATGAGCAAGTCTCTTATGCCACACTTCAAGCTCATTTAGGGTTTGAGACCCAAAGTTGAATAGAGCTATGTTCCTGGTTTCTCCTACTTCAAAAGTAAAGAGCCTACCATGCTTCTCATCTTTGTCTATCTTTCTGAAGCCTTGACATGGATCTTCCACAAAGGCTCCATGCTGGGTGAACCTAACTTATTTCAACTATTTGGCCTACACTTATTAGGTTTTTAGTGATAGTGGGTACATAGAGAACCTTACTTAGAATGTTTGTCCTGCCATTGGAACCTTTGACATTACCAATCTTCTCCACATTGTGCTTTGTATCATCCCCTGTTTGTACTTCATGTCTATGCTTTGGAAATTCCAAGTCAGATAGAAGAGCAATGTTGCCTGCAACATGATTTGAACATTCTGAATCTATGTAGAACAAATGATCATCTTATTTACCTTCTTTGTGGCTTAGATTCATAAGAAGCAATGAGTCTTCATGTGGTTGATCTTCTGAATAATTGTCATAGTCCCTTGTATTATAGCCTCTATTGTTATTCTTGAGTTTGTGTCCACCTCTGCCTCTATTGCTGCCATATCCACCTCTTCCACTTCCTTTTTGGGTCTTCCCATTGAACCAACAATTTTGAGTGGTGTGGTTGGTCTTATGGCATATGGCACAAGGTTGAACATTCTGACCTTTGGCTTTGTCTTGCTTTGGTCCTTTCTTCTTCCCTTTCCACTTTTGCTTGGGAAGTCTCTTCTTCATCTTCTTCCTTCTTCTTGCCTTTCTGCTTCTTATCCTTCTTATCTACATATAGAGCACTAAAGGTCTATTCAAGAAAACTAGGGATTATTCATGATTTTGAGACACTTCTTTGTTTCCAAATTTTTTTCTTTTTGAGTCATTTGATACACTACAACATGCTATTATCTCTTGATTGGTTATTAAATTGACACTTTAACATTATGCCTAATTGCATTATAAGTGGAGCATCAAGGGTGGCTCAAGATTAAGAAGTTATCATTGTTATTATTATCAATGGGACCTGAATAATTCCTAAAATTCTTTAATTTTCCTTACTAGTTGAATTACCATGATAGGAGTTATCTTCCTTTATGTTATTGTTGGCCTCTTGATTGAAGAGTTGTCCAAGAAAGATGTTGAAGTCTAGATTTTGAACATCCATGATGAGATCATAAGCCTTCGTGAAGGATTGCCACTGCTTATCACTTCGAATACTGTTGAGAATTTTCCTCATGATAGCCTCTTCTTCAATCAGCTCTCCAATGGATGCTAACTGATCTCCAACCTTCTTGAACCTGGTAACAAAATCTGTGATGGTTTGTTTAGGTGTCTTCTTCATTTGTTTGAACTCCTTCCAAAGATGATTCTTTCTTGCTTTGGTACTAGCAGGAAAGAAAGTCTCGAGGGCATCCCAAGTCTCTTGAGATGTTTTGCATCCTCTAATATGTGGTAATAGAAAATCAGAGATAGAGTTTAGTATGTACGACCTTGCTTGAGCATCCCTTGCACACCAAAGTGTGAGCTTATCTATCTCCTCTTATGTAGGTCTTCCCTTGGATCTTGGAATAGGCATAGCTTCATCACCCGCTACAATTCCATAAAGATTTATACCTTGCAAATAGGCCTTCATTTTGATTTTCTAAGCTGTGTAGTTGTGTCAATCAAGCTTCTCAATCATTGAGGAAAATCCGTCACCCATCTTGATCTAGCTTTGACACCACTAAAAGAACTTGGATCATAAGAAAAATAACTCTCCAACAGATATTCTTTCGACGGGACAGCCTTTGATGTAGATCAAATCCACCTCAAACATAGTGTAAGCTTGATGTTCCAATAGATAGCAAAGTTGACAAACTCTACCCAAAATTGATTTAAAAACCCTTTTCCATTCAAAATGCATCTTGCCATCTCCATGATGGTTTGATTTTGATGTTTTGCAACACCAATTTCGTAGAGGGCTATGTGCCAATGTGATTTGATGCTTGATTCGACAAGTTGACTCCATTCTTTAAACTTACCAAAAGCTTGAGCCATATCACGAAGGAACTACACACACCTTTTTGCTATAGTCCTTAATGAGTAACATAAATCAGTCTGCTGGACTTGAACACCCAATGGTTAAGTTTGAAGAAGGCTCATACATTGACAAAGAGGGAACCATGTATGTGGTCACAAGCTTACTTGATAATACTGATGAATTTGGAATTGTGATTCCAAAAACTAAGCTTGAAGACCTAGTACAAGGAACCCTAGGAGGAGAGCCTAGGACCCCTAGAGGCAAATCAGTCTTAACCATAGTGATTGCCCTAGAGTGGATGCCCTAAGATAATAAGAGCACAGAGTTGTGCTTGAATAGAGAAACAGCAAAGCATTCTAGAGCTATAAACCCAACCAACCTAACAAAGTGGGGACAGACACCATATATGAACTTAAAGACCTTGAGACACCAGGAAAGGTGGTCTATGTAGACAACACCTTAGAGAGAGTGTTTGTGGTATCAGAGCATGGTAGGGATGCCTATACTTGGAAGGGTGAATTTTTCTTTCCCCAACCAAGATGAAATGTCTCTTTTGGACACAAAGGAGTTGGGATATCCGAAGCTCATGGAACTCAGAAGGACAAGAGTAGAGACAGACCTAAAGTAAGCTTTGTGCTTGGAAGAGAAAGAACCAGAGCATAAATGGGTAGAATGGATAATGAGAAGCATAGAGGCCCAAGACTTCAAAGAGGCATGGATGAGTTTCCCCTACCAAGGCCCAGAGAACATCCTAGGATCTTGAGGCCTACACAATTGGTTAAGTTCATGAAGAATTGCTTTGATGGCATAGGATACTGCCAACCACATAGCAGAGTTTAGGCAAGTTTTGAGAGCTGAACAAGTTGAAGACTTGTTCACTAAATACAACACTTCTCGTCTAACTCTCAAGAACATTGCCTTGACTTGGTTTCAACCACTTCACAAGAGTCAATTCAAAAACATTTACCAACTATTGAAAGCCCTTATTATTGAATTTTCTAAGAGTGGCATCATGCACAACACCTCATCATTGATACATAGCTTCAAGAAAATACCTCAAGAGACGGTTAGACTTCCAGGAAGATGGTTTACATATTACTTAGAGAGATGCCATGTTCAAGAGTTACCCACACTAGCCAAACAAGTGGCTTTATTCCTAGATAGTTTGTTAAGTACCAAATTGAGATCGTATGTGTACTTGAAGGACCCTAGATCCATAGAAGAGTGTGTATGCATGTGCATAGACATTGACGATAACATGGGTGATGAATTAGAGCTTTCAAAAATCCATAAAGATTCAGAAAGCTCTACTAACCTCATTTCCAAACCATCTACATCTATTGAGGAACTTGCAAAGAAGGTAGCTCAGAAGTTAGGCATATCTAGAAAACAGACACCTAGATTTGTCTCAATGAAATGATGCTATACATGTGGAGGAGACCATATGGCTAATGTGTGCCCAGTCATGGCTCAACCCCAAGTGAACCCTAACAACCAATACTTCACAATAGAAAGGAGGTATACTAACCACACCGCACAAGATTTCCCATATAACAAGCAAGTGGTTAGGCAAAATCATCCATAGTTGTATCCACAAAAGGGGAGATACCAAAATCAATATCCACCAAAACAATATGTTAGGCCCTAGCAACCCTACTTGCCACCATATCAAGCTCAATAACGGCCTCAATCAATGTTAGTTCAACAACCTCCACCCCCAGCCAATGTGATCCCAATGAAGTATGCAACTGCTGAAGAAAATTTGAATAGAGCCTTAGTGCCAGCATCACCATTGATTTTAGAAAGTGACCCAAATGATCACAATTTTGAGTCAATGGATAGTCCACCGGCCTACTATATGGAGTCACTAGAGCATAACAAGATTTACCTTTACAAAGATCTTAGCGAACCTAGTTGGGAGCCAGAATATGCTAATGTCATGTATGCAAATCCTAACTCTACACCCCAACCGAGATAGATAAGACCCCAGCACCCAGAGGACCATGATACAGATGCCAAGGAAATCACCGCATTTGTGATTGCCTTATACCTACACCTATGCAAGCCCAATCAATGAAAATTCAAGGTTTTTGTCTAGATTTTGGGAAGGAGCACCATTTAAGGGACTATCATAAGAACCCAAACAATGTACTGAAGATCACTCCTATTAACATCATTGGGTCAGTAGTAGATTCTATTGGAAGTGTGACTTCCACTGGCCCAATGCAAGTAGTCACTAGAGCTCAAGCATTATAGCAAAGCCAAGGGGGTCAGGAAAAGAGTTCTAAGATTAGTGAGATTGAGAGTCTAACTAAGAAAAGGACAAGATCTTAGAAAGATATCCATGAGAGAATGAAAAGGCAATGGTCAAAGAAGATGATCGAACTTGAGGAAATCTTGAGAGAAACAAAAGCCAAGATAATTGAAATCACATCTCAAACGCACTCTCAAAACCCACCATCCCCATCCATCCCAAACCTTCCCACTAATTCATCACCACCTAGAGTAGGATCAGTCTTAGCATATCCCACTCCCAAAGACTTAGACATGATGCTTAAAGCATACTAGGCCCGAATCCAAGAAGGGCCGAATGTGACAGAACATGAAAAATGTTACCCCAAGGCTGACCTAGAAATTTGAAGAACAAATCTTTGTGCAAAGATGGTAGAATTGGTTCAGACTATGTTTGAGCCCATTCGTTTCTTCAACTGCACAACCTCAGCCAAAACACAATTACACTTTGATGGATTATTAGAAAGATTGGAAAAGATGATAGCTAAGTCGAGAAAGCAAGCTACATCACGAGTGAGTAAAATCAGAAGTGAAAGAATAAGCCTTCCTCCCAAGGATGCTTATGTCCCAATGCCACTAAGGAACCTCTACTTCTGTAAATCAATATTCACAAGAACTTCTAAGAGAGATTCAAGAAGAGAAATGGGCTAAAGAAAGTGAAAATCCTCCTCCCATTGAAACAGTGGATGACGTACATGACCAATTCCCACAATATATTCCTCCTATTTATGGAGAACAAGAGGATACCGAATCTAGTGAATGATTAGACTTCGAGTCTAATTCCTACAAGGATTGCCTCATTTCACAGGTCCATGGGAAGCAACGTCCACCTATATGAGAACACCCAATATCATGGTAAGAAACAAAAACCCAATCCTTCCTAGGAATACAGAAATATTGAAGAACACTAAAATGTAGTGCAATCTCATTTTAGAGGAGCTAGTTAAGATTAAGCCGATATTATGGAGACATGTAGCCAATCAAGTGTCTGAATTAGCTAAATCTCATTCCCTAGTAGGATCACATAGAAAAATGCCAGAAATACCTTTGGATAAGATAGGACACATGGGTGAAGGAGAAGGAAACGCCTATCTCCCTATCACTCATCAAGGTTACACAACCAAGGCTATTTTGGACTCAGGCTCAGGAATAGCAATTGCTACCATATCCTTATGGAAATGTTGGGGTAAGCCAGCACTGAGGCCAACAAGAATGAAATTACAAATGGCCGATGGTCACATAGAGAGACCCTTAGAACTATTGGAAGGGATAACTCTCACTACTTGTGGTGCAGAGTTTGAGCACACTTTTGCCATATGTCACTTTAGCAAAAACCAAGGCTATGAGATGATTTTGGGAAGACCATTCATGAGACAGTTGCAAGTAGTATAGGATTAGGGAACCAATACCTTGTACTTGCAACACTTAGGTGTCACAACTAAAGTCAATCTCAAAGAGACATGCCCCCTATAGAGTGGAATCCCATCCATAGAGCCATAGATGATATGGAGTCAATGTGTTCCATAGGATGAGAATCCTCATGGATGCATGAAGACACCCACTTATGGATTTGCAAAGTTGTAGTAGAAGAAGAGAAAAGCAAACGCTAGAGAGATAGGTGCAAAGGAAACTTATAGATCAATTACAGACCCGGCATATGCACTTGTGGTATTTCCTGACAAAGAATTTGAACCTCATGGTTAGGCAAAAATCATAGCCACAATGGGCATAGCTATCAATGAAGAGCAATGGACACCACACTCTGACATTTCAGTTTTCACTTTAGAACCAATCACGTGTGATTCGATTATCAAAGGGTGCGAGCCTAGTACGGATGAACTTGAACAAGCAAGTGACTCAGATTTAGAATCAATCATTATGGACCCTTTTTGTGTGTTAGAAGACGAATAATTGTATGTAGTGGAAGCTCACCCTCAAGGACAAGAAGAGCTTACAAATTATATGACATTAACCACACAGGTGACCACTAAGATTGAAGGCAAGAAAAGAAAGAAGAGAGAATTCCCACCAAAAGAGGAAGAATCTTTATTTGAGGTTCCTAAAAATTTTAAGAAATATGAAGTAGAGGATAGGAAAGCCATGATCAAAATGGCTAAATGAGAAGTACTCACAGGAATGGCCTATGATAACAAAGAGAAAAGTAAGAAAATTATTGTGACCATAGAAGAAGGTGAAGAACAATGCACGTACATAAGACATGACCTGACTGAGGAAGAGGAAAAGGAGTTGATTGATTTATTAAGAGAATATAGAGATGTGTTTGCATGGAGTTATAAGGATCTAAAGGTGTAGACCCTGACATATGATCGCATACAATTCCCTTGACCTCAGAAGCCAAACCCTCCAAGCAGAATCCATACACATATAATGACAATTATGTAGCCAAGATCAAGGAGAGATCGATTGGTAGAAGCCGGATTCATGTATGAGATTGAGCACACTAAATGGGCATCATCCATCATATTGGTGCCAAAGAAGAATGGCAAATTATGTGTTTTCATTAACTTGAAGAAGGTTAATGTGGCCACTATTAGAGATCATTATCTACTTCCTATCATTGAGCATCTATTAGAAAGAGTAGAAGGCAAGGAAGTATACAACTTTCTTGATGGGTTCTTTAGCTACAATCAAGTGGCCATTACCCCAAAAGACCAGCATAAGATGGCTTTTGCCACAGAATGGGGCATATTTGCATTTTGGGTGATGCCATTTGAGCTCACCAATGCACCGGCTACCTTCCAAAGGCTAATGTGTCATGTGTTTAAAGAGTTCTTGTGCAAAAACTTGAAAGCCTATGTTAATGATCTATGTGGTCATTCCAACTTTAGACAAACACATATCCCTGAGCTGAGACAAAGCTTTGACAAATGTAGAGAACATCACGTCTGCCTGAACCCAAAAAATTGTGTTTTTATGGTCAAGCAAGGCAAGATTCTAGGACGCATACTATCAAAGAACGGAATATCCACGGATGAGGATAAAGTTAGAGCTATTGCAGAGATACCTAGGCCAAAGAATGTCAAGGAAGTACAAGCTTCCATGGAGCATTGCGGATATTATCGACGTTTCATTCATATATATGCAATCATTGCAAAGGCTTTGTAGAGCCTTTTGACTAACTTTAGTGGATAGAAGAATGTGAAAACTCTTTTAATGAGCTTAAGCAGTGATTGTGTTCAGCACCAATATTGACTACAATAGATTGGAACAAGCCTTTTCATGTTCATGTGAATGCATCCACTTATGCTATTGGGTGTGTATTAGCACAACCTATGGGTGAAGGTAATATGGATCTTCTAATAGCTCAAGGTAAGTAGGCAATTGAATGCAGCTGAACAAAATTATACCACTACCAAAAGAGAAGGATTAGGCATGGTATATACAATTAAAAATTTTAGACATTATTTGCTTGCAAGTGAGTTTAAACTTTTCATAGACCATCAAGCACCATTATATCTAGTGAAGAAACCTTGCAATACTAGAAGGTTAGTAAGATGGTTCCTCTTACTGATGGAATATGACTTTGAAGTTGTGGCTAGGAAAGGTAAGACTCACCTTAGGGCGGATCACCTTTCTAAACTAACTTTAGGAGAGTCCCCTCAAGGAGTTTCAGATGGCCTTCCTAATGCTTACTTGTTCAACCAAGAAGTAGTGCCTGACTAGGCCAAAACAATAGTGCCTATTCTAACCTTTGGACCTAAGCATCCTGTACTAAAAGCCAAAGATAAAGAAGTAGAGAGGTCTTAAAAATATCACATACTGGCATGCAGTGTGTATAAACACACCATTTAAGGCATACTAGCTTGTTTTATAGATGAAGATGAGCATGCAAAGTGGTTGAAAATAGCACATGTAGATGCATTGCAACAACATCCCTCCGAACATAAAACCCTACAGAATCTACAAAGATTAAGAGTATATTAGCAACAATGGAAGCAGATGTCAATAGGATGTGCAAGGAATGTCCAATCTATAGTATTAGACCACCTGTGGAACATACTACACTAAATCAAGTTTCTTTAGTGTGAGATTGGAGCAAACCTTTGGTAAGTTTTTTGAGGATGAAAACATTCCCTCAAGAGAAAACATTGGCCAGATGAAAGAGATTAGAATAGGAAACACTAGACTTTTCACTCATTGGAGATAATTTATACAAGTGTGGATGAGAAGGATACCTAAGATTGTGTATCCATGAGAGTGGATATTTTAAGATCTTAGAAACTACTCACCAAGGTGTGGTAGGAGGACATTTTGGACCAGACCATGTGATTAAGGCAATTCTATTCACAAGGCTTTGGTGGCCAACCATTCACATGGATGCACATCTTATGTGAAATGGTGTGACATTTATCAGGGAACTCAATATCTGATACATAAGGATGAGATGCCACTGAGGCCCATGATGGGAGGACATGCATTCTCTAAATGAGGAATAGACTTTGTTGGTCATATTGATCCCCCAGCAAAGAGTTCACATGTTGAATACATTATTGTTACCATTGATTACCTAACTAAGTGGGTAGAATTAAAAGCCAAGACAAAGAACAATGCTCAAATGATGGCTAAGTTCTTGTTTGAGAATGTGTTCATGAGTTACGGGCTACCAATAGAGTTAGTAAGTGATACAGGTATGCACTTCTTGAATGAAGTCATTGGAAAAATTCTTCAAGAATTCTTGGTGATACATAAGAATTCTGCCCCCTATCATCCACAAGCCAATGAACAAGCTAAAAGCACAAATAAGATACTATGTAATGTATTGACAAAACTGGTAAATAATAAACGTTCTTATTAGGACAAACAGCTACACCATGTTGTTTGGGCATATCGAGTTGCTTATAAAACGGTACTCAATGCCACACCCTTTCATATGGTATTCGACGAGCATGCAATATTGCAACTCCCTATGTTAAGTGTATGACAAGAGCATCAATGGACCGGCCATGAGGTTTCATCTAGAATTTTTTATCTTGAACGATTAGGTGAAATGAGATTAACGATAGCTACAAGAATATACGCAGCTAAGAAAAGACAAAAGGCATACTTTGATGCCCATGTGAAGGATAAGGGCCCATGATTATTAATAGAATATCAACAAGTGGAGTTGTCGAATTAGCCACTCTAGAAGGCAACATCCTACCTAGTTACATCAGTGGATGTAGAGTCAAATTATATCAAGAACCCCTCATAGAGGAAATGCTAAATCGACTCAACACTGCAAAGAAACATCAAGAAGAGAAAAAACAAGTGCAAGAACAAGCACAAGCAGAAGCCCTAGAATGCATCCAACAAATGAAATTGAGGAAATAGGGTAGTGATCAACCTAGTTCAGATACTTATGATGCTCCAAGATATCACATGGCCATGTGCCAAGCATCAAGTTCCCCTTGCATAATTGATTGACGTCCTTTTGTGACCCTAGAGGTAGGACAAGGAAAGAGTGCAAGGACTGTAAGAGCTTTGAATCATTGACTCAAGTGCAACCACTAGTGTAGTTAGACTTTCTTATTATCAATAATTGTAATTAGGTATCAATCTTATAGAAGAATAACTCATAGGATTGGGAGGTGTAGAAACCCTTTGCATGGGCAAGGTGGAGCTTCCCATCTAGCTTCAAGATGTTCCAATGATAGCCAAAGTGATAGTGTGTCAACACGAGGATCTCATCAAAATCAATGCCTCTCTCTTCAACATAATCGTTTGCAACAAGCCTAACCTTACACCTGCCAACTGTTATGTCAAGCTTACGTTTCAGCTTGTATACCCATTTAGTGCCAATGACCTTTTTTTTGGGAGGTAAATCACATAAAGACTAGGTAATGTTCTGTTGAGATATCAAGCTCAACATGTGATGATCGAGGATGAAACGTATCAGTTTTTCGTTTCTCTGATATGTATAGTGGTCACGCCAGTATATGTCAGGGATACTTCATTGAGCTTTATTAGATTTATCTACCGAGAGTGATGGCACATTTGTTACTTGCCAGCTCACTCATTCGCGGACATTAAGATTTTTCCTTATGTACTTACCTTTATATATTGCACTTATTGTATTCTAGTTTTTAGGTCATTCTTGTACATTCCTTTTTATGTAATAGAAGAAGAAGAAGAAGATCATTCTTCCTTGCCTCAATCTGTGTGTGTGCTTCTCCTTGAGAGTCAGAGTGTGTGTGTGAGCTCTCTTCCTTATCTCCTTCCTCGTGACATGGTATCAAAGCCAGGGTAGCTGTAGAGAGCTCATGGAGAAGGAGATGGTGAAGAGTATGCGGCAAGGCATGGAGAAAACGTGACTCATAAATGACCTCTTTTTGCTATGAAAATCGGCATGAAGGTAGAAGTTTCGGAGCCATCTCGACCTCCATTTCAAGCCCGCAAGGTGGGATCCACAGAAAAACTAGGTCAGTTTTGGAAACTATAACTTGTGTTGTCTTTGACAACACTCATATATTCATGATCTAGAATTTCAAGTGATTCTGTGTACTATTGATACATGAAAACTGTGTTTTTCTGAGATCGAACTCTCACATCATAGTGTGACAGTGTTCAAGCAGAAGTGTTGCTTGTAGTGTTTTGCAGTGTTGAGAATTGCTGCAGAAATGGCAAACACAGATGGAATGAGTCAGCTTATGAGTGATAAGTTGTACAAGAACAATTTCCATGCTTGGATTTAGAATGAAGAATTTCCTGATGGGAAAAGGCTACTGGAAGTACATCGAAGGAGAGAATGAAAATGCTCCACAGTTACCAGAAAGGAATTGGACTGCAGATCAGTTAAGAGCATATGAGGAATGGAATCAAGGAGCACAAAAGGTAATGTATTGGCTATTTGTTAGCATAAAAGATAGCATGATTGGACACATACAGGATGCCAAGACTCCAAAAGAGGCTTGGAAC
>CM035428.1:69282200-69462200 GCA_020310875.1 Ceratopteris richardii | reverse complement strand
AGGAGATGAACCAAGGAGCTTGACAAACCCAAGCCCAAGTTTTCTATGCAAGTAGAGGCAAAGGTAGAAGAGGTGGAGAAAACTCCCAAGGTAGAGGGAGAGGAAGGTCAAAGTCAAGCCTAAGCATCCAAGAAGGCTGCAAACAAAGCTATGGATCAAGAGGAATAGGAAGGAGTAGAGGAAGAGGAGGAAGATCACATGGAATAGAAGCATCGGATTGAGAATGCTACAATTGTGAAAAACCAGGCCATTATGCAAGAGATTGTTGGTCCAAAGGAGGACGATATCAAGGATACAAAAGGAACCAAGGTAATTACTCTAGTACTTCAGCAAATTGAGAAAATGAGAACTTGCTTATGATGTATGGTTCAAGTGAAAGAGTTAATTTAGATTTTACATGGTACATTGATAGTGGTTGTAGAAACCATATGAGTTGCAATAAAGATGTTTTCTTTAATTTACACTCACCCATCACTCGAGGACATGTAGAGATAGGGGATGACACTAAGCACAAGATTACACATGTGGGAGATGTTGCATAGAAAGGATCTTAAAGCTCCAAGGTGTTGAAGGATGTGTTGCATGTGCCAACCATCACAAAGAACTTGGTTTCAATAGGTCAAATGGTTGAAAGAGGTTATGAGGTGAGGTTCAATGATCAAGGATGTTTTGTTGAAGACCCCATGCAAGAGTACAAGCACATAACAAAAGGAAAGAAGCAAGGAAGACTCTTCACCATGGAGGTAAATCCATCAACCCCTCACAGTGCCTACCTGTCAATTGGAAATAAACAGATTGCAGAAATCGACTTATGGCATAAAAGAATTGGACATATAAACTTACAAAGGATGAAGGACATGCAAAGGAAGGGCTTGGTGAGTGGTCTACCTGATCTTACATCTCAGAATATGCAACATTTCTGCCATGTTTGTCAATCAGTGAAACAAAGCAGATTGCCATTCAAGAAGGGAGCACATGTGAGCAATGAAGTGTTGAATCTCATACACACAGATGTATGGGCACCTAAAAGGGAGCCATACATTGGAGGTAATATATATTTTGTCACATTTATAGATGATCATTCAAGGTTTGTTTGGATGTATTGCATGAGGTCAAAGTCAGAGGTGTTTTACCACTTCAAGAGGTTCAAAAACTTAGTGGAGAAGGAAGCAAACCATTTGGTGAGAATTCATGGCAAATCTAGTCCTAAAACTTTGGATCACTTTTAGGTGAAGTTGCAAATTCAAATTTGAAACTTGGCTCCAACAAAGATGCTCATCTAGTCATGTGGTATACAACCCGATTTGGAGAAATCCTTGGAGGGAATCTATGTGATATTGAGATCACATCATAGCTCTATCATTGATATCACATTGTGCAATTATTCGTTGCCAATGTCATTGTAATCTATGTTCATTAATATATACATGTTGACTATATCTCATTCTCTCTTCTTTGTCATGTACCACTCATAATAGTGAACTTATCTGACTTGGTTCTTAGTGTATACTTGATCATTTGATGTGATTTTAGTTGGTATAGGTTCAATATATTGTTTGTTTTGTTATTATCAAGTTTTATTATCATTTCCTTATCCAATCTTGCCATTTGACAGATCATGAACTGTACATCTGTCATCAACAAGTTTCACAACCAAGCCAATCTTGGCTAATGTAGAAACTGATAACATATTTTTCTTGATCCTTGGCACAAACAAAGCATCTGACAAAGTGAAAGAACTACCATCAGCAGTAGTCAAAATGATCTTACCAACTCCCATAACAAGATAAGAGGAGTTTTTGGCGTATGTAATAGTATTCCCTGTAGGGGCAGGCTCGAGTGAAGAGAAGAAACTGTGCTGCGAGGTAATATGTTTGATCGCCCCACTGTCAAAGTACCAAACATTCGAGTCTACTACAGACATGCACTGCTCATGAGAAGATGGGTCAAAACTGCAAACAGTAGTAAACACTCATTCTTCTTTGTGCACAAGATTAGCAGACTCTATTTTTGGTGTAGAGGCTTCTGCAACAACCATTCCAGCCTCTTTCTTCTTTGCCTCTTTAGCAGCCAGTTTTCGACAGTTCTTTATGATATGATCATTTCCTTTACAGTACTTGCAAAACAATTTGTTCTTTTCTGATTTCTTCTCATCTATCTTCCTTCTTTGAATGTGCAACATTTGCAGATTTTTGCTTACTAATTGAAGAGCTCCATTTTCCTTTGCCCTTCGGACTAGCCAGGAAATCTTGATCTGCAACAAGCATAATGGACCTCTTCTACCTCGACTGATCTTCTTGCAATAGAACAGAGACTAACTCCTCAAATGACAAGGCATTTGGATTGCCTTTCATCATCAACCGAAGAGTAGAAGCAAAACTCTGATATGAATCAGGAAGTCCATTCAAAATGTTCTGCACAAGTGAGCTATCTAGTATAACCTCATCAACAGAAATCAATTGTTCCTTCAAGTCTTTGATCTTTGTTAGAAAACTGTCCATAGAATCACCTTCATTCATGTGCTCACTCTCCAACTATTTTTGGAGGTAAGCAACATGAGCCTCATTCCTAGCTTGGTACAATGTGATAAGTGTATCCCAAGCATCCTTAGCTATTCTGAAAGAGCGAATGTGAGGGATAATGGCACGTTTGACAAACAAAGCTATCAATGCATGCGCCTGGGCATCGCTGCCATCCCAACAAGTTTGATCTGTAGTAGGTGCAACAGAAACCGTAGAGGAAGAGGAGGTAGACAAGGCAGGGGGAGATCCCAAGACTCCAACTCATGTTCTATTTGTGGATTAACTAATCATACAACTGAAAATTACTTTAAGATTCCAGGAATCAAAGAGGTAGAGGATACAATAGAGGAAGTTATGGCTACTCAAGAGGAAGGTTCAACAATTATCATGGCAACTACAACAACTACAATCATTCAAACTATCAAGGAGGCTACAAAGGAAGGAGAGACTTCAATAACTACACAGAAGACTCAAACAAAGAGGATTCATTATTGATCATGAGGGCTATGCCACAAGGTAAATCTGATGAGCATGTTTTCTACATAGATTCAGGTTGTTCAAATCGTGTGGCAGGAAATG
Source organism: Ceratopteris richardii (assembly GCA_020310875.1). Taxonomy (NCBI): domain Eukaryota; kingdom Viridiplantae; phylum Streptophyta; class Polypodiopsida; order Polypodiales; family Pteridaceae; genus Ceratopteris; species Ceratopteris richardii. The sequence goes on along the minus strand of CM035428.1, from coordinate 69,459,099 downwards.
TGGTACTCCTATCAAATTTAGAAGATTCAAGGAATAAGCATGAGGTACAAACAGGAGATGATACAAGACACCTTGTGGAGAAAATAGGCAATGTCAAAGCACCTAATGGAAACATCAACCTACTCAGTAAGGTACTCTATGTCCCTACCATTACAAAGAATTTGATAAGTGTTGGGCAGATAGTAGAGAAAGGGTTGCAAGTCAGGTTCACGAAAGCAGGAGCATTTGTTGAAGATCCAAGTCAAGGATTCATAAGAATTGCAAAAGGTGAAAAGACAGGTAGATTGTTCACATTTGAATTACAAGACACTAGAAACATTGCTCTCTTTAATTATGGTAGACATACACTCATAGAATTGGAAGTATGGCACAAAAGGTTAGCACATATTGGTGAAAGTTCATTAAAGCAAATTTGCAGGGAACAAAGTGTACTTGGACTCCCTAACTTCTCAAAACAACATATGATTTATAAGTGTAGTGCATGTCAATTTGGAAAGTCTCATAGGTTACCATTCATGAAGAAAGGTTATATGCATGGAGATCTCTTGGAGTTGGTTCATACAGATGTATGGGGACCTAGCAAGGAAGCTTCAATATCTGGATCAAGGTATTATGTCTCCTTAATTGATGATTGCAGCAGATGGACTATCCTATTCTTTATGAAACACAAAGATGAAGTTTTTTCATGTTTCAAAAGATATTTGGCTCTTGTGGAGAATCAAACAGGTAAATCACTAAAAAGGCTAAGGTCAGATGGCGGGGGAGAATACTTCTCCCATGAGTTTGATTCTTTTCTTCAAGAAAGAGGAATCAAAAGAGAGGTAACTACAAGGTACACTCCTGAGCAAAATGGAGTGGCAGAAAAGAGGAATAGGACAATTGTTGAAGCTGCAAGGTCCATGTTAAATGAAAATCATTTGCCTAATTATCTATGGGCTGAGGCTATATCTATAGCCACTTACTTGATTAACAGGTTGCCTTCAAAATCCCTTGATGGGATGACTCCATATGAGGCTTGGAATGGAAGAAGACCAAGCTTAGATCATTGTAAAATTTTTGGATGTATTGCTTTTGCTCATGTTCCTTCACAGGTTAGAGACAAGATGGATCCAAAGGCAGAAAGGTGTGTATTTATTGGATATGACAACAATCAAAAGGGCTACAGGTTATACAACCCTACCAACAAAGGATTCTTGGTAAGCAGAGATGTAGTTTTTGATGAAAACAATTCATGGTATGAAGATTCATGTAGAAAGCTCAATTTACCATATGATCTTGAAGAAGATTTTCCAAATCTTGGTAGAGAACAACCGAAGATTGAAGAACAAGACACCTCAGAGGATGATGAAGAATCTCATATGGAAAAGATCAAAGCATGGAAGTCTAAATGTAAAGCAAAATTGGACGAACTTGGACATGAGGCAGAATCATCACATCATGTCCTAAGAAGATCTATTAGGGAAAAGAAAAAACCAGAAAGGTATGGGTTTGACACCTAATTAGTAACTAAACATTCTATCTACATAGCACAGGACATAAACCAAGAGGAGCCATCATCCTTTGAAGAGGCCAAATCAAAATCAGAATGGAAGCATGCAATGAAGGAAGAGATTGAAGCACTTGAGGAAAACAACACTTGGGATTTGGTGCCCAAGACTTCATCCATGAAGGTAATAGGCTCAAGATGGGTCTATAAACTCAAGAAGAATTCTGATGGTTCCATCAATAGGTATAAGGCAAGGCTTGTAGCAAAAGGCTTTGCACAAACTCAGGGAATTGATTATGAGGAGACCTTCTCTCCTGTGGCAAAGATGCCTACTATTAGGGTTTTGCTTAGTATTGCCTCTTCCAAGAATTGGAAGATACTTCAACTAGATGTAAAGAATGCACTCTTGAATGGTTGGATAATAGAAGAGGTATATATGGCACAATCACTTGGTTTTGAGAATCAAGTTTATCCTGATTATGTGTGTAAACTTAACAAAGCATTGTATGGTCTCAAGCAAGCCCTAAGAGCTTGGAATTTCAAGCTTGTTTCATTCTTGCAGGACAAAGGCTTTCAACCAAGCAAGGTAGATCCTTCACTCTTTATTAAAAAGAGTAATTCTGAGATCATCTACCTATGTGTATATGTAGATGATATTATATTGACAGGGAATGATGCAGTGGTATGAAGAAGATCAAAGATCATATGAGAGAAGGGTTCAAGATAAGTGATTTGGGTTCACTTACCTACTTCGTAGGCTTGGAAGTTGTCTACAAAGATCATGGTTTGTTTCTCACTCAAAGAAAGTACATTAAGGACATGTTGGCAAAATTCAAGATGCAAGATTGTAAGATTGCAGGTACTCCAATGGAGATCAATCACAAATTGAGCTCACATGAAGGTGAACTCATAGAGGACATCACATCATATCAAAGTCTAGTGGGTAGTCTCAACTATGCCACATTGACAAGAGTAGATATATCTTACAGTGTGAGTGTGCTAAGTCAATTTATGCACACACCAAGGAAACCACATATGGATGCTGCCAAAAGGATTCTCAAGTATCTCAAAGGAACCATAAATGAAAGCCTTTATTATCCTTATGTATCTGATTTAGGTTTGAATCTATTTTCTTATGCAGATTGGGCTGGCTCCAAGGAAGATAGAAGGAGCACTTCAGGTTATCTTACCTTTGCAGGTTCAAAGCTTATTTCATGGTCATCCAAGAAGCAACCCACAGTTGCTCTCTCTTCTACGGAAGCTGAATATAGAGGTCTTGCCATAGCTACACAAGAAGCTATGTGGATGAAGACATTATTCAAAGATCTTGGATTGGAGTTTGGAACTCCAACTATTTTTGGTGACAATATGAGTTCTATTCACTTAGCTGCTAATCCTATTTTTCATGCAAGGACTAAACATATTGAAGTTCATTATCATTATGTACGAGAGAAGGTTCTAAGCAAAGAGATTCAAATATCATATGTGTCCACTCATCAACAATGTGCAGATATTCTAACCAAAGTACAAAGCTTTGCAAATTCAAGGCTATGATTGGTTTACAGGTAATCTTGAAAGATTGAATACCTCAAGCATACTTGGCTTGAGGGGGAGCTGTTGGAGCAAGTCTATGACAATCTTGGCTTGAGTCCCACAAAGTCATAGAAGAAGCCTTAAAATGAAGACAATGTAAAGTTCACTTGTGAACCACCTCTTGTAACTTTTGAAGACTTTACTTAATGTAAAAGTGAAAGAATCTTAAGTGGTTGAGTCCACTTGATCAAAAAGGGAAAGAGGAGCCACTTGATAAAAACAAATTCGTGATTTGTGGTAGATAGACAATCAAATCAATCACTAATTGATTGGATTGATTGAGGGAAGTTAGGCTCCCAAGATCAACTATAAATACATGGTAGTCTTAGTCGTGGTTATGTGAAGACCTCCAAGAGCTGAGCTTTATGCCATATCAAGGTGTGATTCCAAGGCACACATATGTATCAGTAATTCCATTGTATTGTACAATCAATATACTTTCATTTTCATGATCATTTGAATTCTTATTTCCATGTTCTTGTGAAGTGTACTACTCACTGCCATATCTCTCAGTTTTCTCAGTCCGATTGTAGAGATGGTTTCTCTCATCTTGGTGCATCATTTTCAGTGATTTAACTTGGTAAATTTAGCTCTATAAGTGTACTATATGCTCACCAATTTTCATTTCATTTGGGTGTTTCAATCTTCAGTTATGTTCAGTTGAAGTCAACCCTGTCTGTTCATTTTCACTTCTCTGTCAGGTACCCGACGTTTTTACTCATCTTGTCAGAGTTGTTCCTCAGTGTGTAGTTACCCAAATTCAGTGATTTAAAGCTTGTGGGATTCAACATTTTGTCTAGTATAAGCATAAAAATGTTCATAATCATTGCGTTCTTAAATTTGGATTTATGTTCATTTTTCTGCTCATTGGTCTCATTACTGTAGTAGCCCATGAAAATCGGGATGATGTCATCAGTTGTTAAACATCATTCTCAATGTGTGGTTCATTATTTTTTATGAGATTACTCTTAAAAGTTAGCTCTTTAAGTTAGCTAGATGTCCCCAAAAGGAATTAAGCTAATAACTGCCGTGCTCAGAGAATTATGCAAAACACTGGACCAGTGTATGAACCAAAATAGCAAGTTCTTCACCGCTGAGCTAACTCCAACTTATCTATTTTGATCTATCTTTTTGAGAGTGATCTTCCAAGGTACATAGGGTGTCTAATACATCCATTGGCAAGCTAAAAGGGCCCACCATATACTCCTAGAGTTCATTTGGCTGGTGTAGATCAAGGATTTTGCAACACCTCTTCATCTTCAAGCACATACCTATCCATCTCTTCACATTTATGTGTGTGTATGTGTTTATGTGTGTATGTTTATGCATGTATGTATGCATATGTATGTGTATGCATGAGTATGTGTGTGTTATGCAGCATTATGTTTGTATCTTTCTATGTGTGTATGTGTTTGTGTATATGTGTGTGTGTATGTGTGTGTGTGCCTATGTGTATGTGTCGCTACGCGTCTATGAGTGTGTGTGTTTATGTGTGTGTATGTGTCTATGTGTGTGTATGTGTCTATGTGTGTATGTGTATGCATGTATGTATGCATAGGTGTGTGTATGTGTGTATGCATTATGTATGCATGTGTGTGTATGCATTATGTATGTGTATGTATGCATGTAAGTATGTATGTATGCATATGCATATGCATATGCATTATGTATGCATATGCATATGCATTATGTATGCATATGCATATGCATTATGTATGCATATGCATATGCATTATGTATGCATATGCATATGCATTATGTATGCATATGCATATGCATTATGTATGCATATGCATATGCATTATGTATGCATATGCATATGCATTATGTATGCATATGCATATGCATTATGTATGCATATGCATATGCATTATGTATGCATATGCATATGCATTATGTATGCATATGTATGCATGTATGTGTATGTGTGTGTATGTCTCTCTATGTGTGTGTATGCATATATGTGTGTGTATGTGTGTGTATATGTGTGTGTATGTGTGTATGCATGTGTATGCGTGTGAATGCATCATTATGTGTGTATGTGTCTATGTGTGTATGTGTGTGTATATGTGTGTGTATGTGTGTGCACGTCTATGTGTATGTGTGTGTGTCTATGAGTATGTATGTGTTTATATGTGTGTATGTGTGTGTATGTGTCTATGTGTGTATGTGTATGCATGTATGTATGCATATGTGTGTGTATGTGTGTGTATGCATTATGTATGCATATGTGTGTGTATGCATTATGTATGTGTATGTATGCATGTGCATTATGCATGCATATGCATTATGTATGTGTGTGTATGCATGTGCGTTATGTATGCATATGCATTATGTATGTGTATGTATGCATGTGCATTATGTATGCATATGTGTGTGTATGCATGTAAGTATGTATGTATGTACACATATGCATATGCATTATGTATGCATATGTGTGTGTATGCATGTAAGTATGTATGTATGTACGCATATGCATATGCATTATGTATGCATGTATGTGTATGTGTGTGCATGTCTCTCTATGTGTGTGTGTATGCATATATGTGTTTGTATGTGTGTATGTGTGTGTGTATGTGTGTGTGTATGTGTGTGTGTATGTGTGTGTATGTGTGTATGTGTGTGTATATGTATGTGTATATGTGTGTGCATGTGTATGCATTATGTGTGCATGTGTGTATGCAACATTATTTGTGTATGTGTGTATATGTGTGTGTATTTGTGTGTATGTGTGTGTGTGTATGTGTATGTGTGTGTGTGTCTATGTGTGTATATGTGTGTGTATGCATATGTATGTGTGTGTAAGTGTGTGTGTGTGTGTGCGCATACCTTGTTTCAACGAGATACGTCTCTCTCTCATGCTCTCTCTCTCTCTCTATCTATCTATCTATCTCTTCTTGCTCTCGCGTCCAAATCCCGGCACAAATGTGCTGGGAGAAATTGAATTTTTTTTTTTAACATTCGAGAGCGTCGCATATGCGACCGTCGCTGTCCAGTTTGCCAACGTCGCAAATAACGTCGCTAGTTAGCGACGCTCTAATTTAGCGTCACATAAGCGATGCAAGCATCGCTTATGCAACGAATGGCTGGGAAAAAAAATCCGAAAACAGCACCGTCGCTTATGCGACGCTAGCGTCGCATAAGCGACGGTATTCGTTTTTTTTTTCAATTCGAGGGCATCCCTATGCCCCCCTATTTCTTGTAGTGAACATGAAGAAAAGCTCAAACCAAAGCATTAGTGAGTATACATTGAAGATCAAGGAGCTTCGAGATCAGCTAGCATCAGTTGGATGCAAGATAGAAGAGGAAGATATCATCCAAATAGCCCTCAATGGATTGGAGAGAGAAGAGAAGTGGAAGCCCCTCATCACAAACATTCTTTATAGAGACCCTATACCAACATTCGAAGATATTATACCAAATCTTGTGGCTGAAGAGATTGCTCAACAAGGAGAATGCATCAAAGGTAAGGATAGCCATAGTCAAATGTTATATGCAGGTCAAGGTAGAGGAAGGAACTCAAGAGGAGGCTCGAGAGGAAGAGGAAGAAGCTACAACAACACAAATTCCATCCAACACAACTCGTAGGACAACAAGGACAACTCAAATGACAACACACATGGAAGAGGTCGAGGAAGAAATAGAGGAAGAGTTTGAGGTTCATACAATTCTCATAAAGTTATAACATGTTATCATTGTGGTAAACTAGGACATTATGCAAATGATTGTTGAAAAAATAATGGAAGGCTAAATGGAGGCAACCAAAGGAGCCAAAATAACTATGCGAGCACATCAAGTGAAGGAGACAAGCAAACCATGCTTGCCATGAAGCATGAGTACAACAACCTGAGAAGTGATGATAAAAAATGGTTTATAGATTCAGGTTGCAACAACCATATGACATGCCAAGGAGATTTATTCACAAAGCTACAAGCTCCAAGTGGAAAAGGATATGTGGAGACCAGTTATGAAACTCAACACACAATTGAGCATGTTGGAGATATCAAGCTTGGAGACAAGAAGGTAGTGACTGATGTTCTTCATGTTCCTACTATTGCAAAGAATTTGATTTCAGTAGGACAAATGGTAGAGAAAGGATATCATGTTATCTTCAATGAAAAAGGCTGCTTTATAAAGAATCCAAAAAAAGGATTCAAAGTTGTTGCTCAAGGAAGGAAAGAAGGTAGGATGTTCACTTTGGAGATTCAACAATCACATGGAAAGGTGATGTATATTCAGTTTGGAAACAAGAGGATTGCTGAAATCGATTTGTGGCACAAAAGGTTTGGACATATCAACATTCCCAAGCTCAAGGACATGAGCAACCATGAAGTGGTAAGAGGTCTTCCAAGATTCAATGATGTTGGACTACATGAGTTTTGTGAAGCATGCCAAATAGGAAAGAAAACTCAACAACCATTCAAGAAGAGCAACTATGTGGCAAAGAATGTCCTCGACTTGATACACACGGATGTATGGGGATCATCACAACAACCATCATTGGCTGGTAATAGATATTTTTTCACTTTTATTGATGATCATTCAAGAAAAGTATGGAGGTTTTGCATAAAATAAAAATCAGATGAGCTCTCCATGTTCAAGAGATTTAAAGCATAGGTAGAAAAGGAAACAGGACGCTACATAAAGACCTTGAGGTTGGATGGAGGAGGAGAATATTTCTCCAAAGAACTTTCAAATTTTCTTTATGAGAATGGCATGAAACAACAATTTACATGTAGGTACATGCCTCAACAAAATGGAATAGCTAAAAAGAAAAATATACATATCACAGAAGTTGTGCATGCACAATGAGATAAAGGTGCTACTAGACTATTGGGCTGACACAGCTAGTACGGCTATTCATTTGATAAACAAGTGCACAACGGCTGGAGTGCATAATCTAACTCTTGAGGAGGTTTATTCTATTAAGAAACCTGACCTTACACATCTCAAAGTTTTTGGATGTGTGTGTTATGTTCACATCCCTCAAGAACTAAGGACAAAGATGGAGGCAAAGTCAGAAAAATGTATTTTCATTGGATATTCATTGGAGCAAAATGGATACAGGTGCTACAATCTGATGACAAAGGAGCTACGAGTCTCACGAGATGTGGTATTTGATGAGCTAAGACCATGGTTTGGAGACAAAGGGAAAGAGAAGATTCTTGAGGAAGATTGCAAAGATGATGGAGGTGCTCTCCAAGAAGACTTTCAGTAGACAAGCACTCAAATGTCAGGTCCAGAAGCCTCTACATCACTTGGAGAAAGCTCAACATGGAAGGGGAGACTAAGGAGTCATTCCTCATCACCAACATCAGGTTATGGAATATTTGAAGCTGAAAGTGCTACCCAAAATAGTGTCAAATGCAAGGGTATGAAGAGGTGATTACACCAAAGGTAGTTGATGGTAGTTCTTTTACATTGTGAGAGCTTTATTTATGCCAAGGATCAAGAAAAATATGTTATCGATTTCAACATTAGCCATCATTACTTTTGGCATTTTATGTTGTGGGATTTATAAGCTCATAGACTATGAAAAATGTGTGAATGATTCAGCATGTGTAGTACATGATTCTCAGGCTATGTTAGATGCAAAGCTTTGGCATGCATGGCTTGATCATTTGAATTTTGCTAGTTTGTTACACCTACAAAAATCTAGAATTGTGTCATCTCTACCCAAACTTGAGGCACCTGGTAAACATGTTTATGAAGGTTGTGTTTTGGGAAAAATGCACCATTCCTCCTTCCCAAAGGATGGTTCAGTTTGAACTACTCAGAAATTGTAGCTTGTTCATAATGATGATTATGGTCCTATGTAGACACCTTTTTTTGGGAATTATCTTTACTTTGTGACTTTCATTGATGATCTTTACAGACTGTTAAAAGCAATTCTGTCAAGTCGCTTTCAATCTCATTTCGGGTTCTTGGGGATGGTTAGAGGTCTGACGGTGCAGAGGCCCTTTATTTAATTTTCCCAAATTAACTATTCACTAAGCAATAACTATACTTTCAAGGCAATAACTACCGCTACACATTTACTATGTTCTGGTTACGATTATTTACACAGTAAACTTATAGCGCGAGTTAACAATCACACAGTTGTACATACTTATTAATGCGAATGTAATATTACTGTGTTAATAATGACTTACTGCAATTCAACAAGAACAGAATAACAATACTCAAATATCGGCAAATCTACACACGATCTTCTCGGCACTGTCGCCCATACAGAGTCTGGCGAACCTATTTCTCTCATGCCGAAGAACACCGTAATGCCTTTTCATTAAGGGATAAAAATTTACAACTATTCGCTACGTCTTTTTGGTGTGTGCGACTATGGAAAATAAAATTACATTATTCCCATCCGGCGGCCTAACACTGGCACGCACGGTGGACTCAAACCCGCAAAGAAAAATAAAACTAAGGCTCATCAACTATGCCTTGTATGTACAGTGTTCGTGCTAACTTAAATGTTCGGGTGATCTTTTGTTTCAAGGAATCCAGCATTATCTTCAATGTGTCTGGATCTACCTGTTGTGCGTCTGTTTTGACTGAACTAGCCGCAATAATTTGACTCATCAGTGCATCGGTCTGTGTCTGCAAAAATGCTTCTTGTAAATAGAATTCGTTGGCTATGGCCGCATCTCGTCTGACCTTCATATCAGCAATTTGGCCATCAACTCTGGACAATCTCTCTGCTTGAGCGCCTAACTGCTTTTCTCTGCGTTCCAGCTCCTAAGCTTGATATTGGATGGTTTTATAATATGCATCCCTTTCTCTCATAATACCTTCCAACTCTTTTTTCAACCGTAGATACTTAGCGATCTCATCCGTGAACTCTTGATCTCTCTGAAACAATCTTTCAGTGACATTATGTAACTTGGCTTCTTCTTTAAGCACATTGGCCGCAAGTGATTGTGAAGCTTCTTCTAACACACTGAGGGTATCCCTTGTACTATGAAGCTCATTTCCTAAAGCAATCATGGCATCTGTCTTGTCTGTAAGTTCTTGCTTTAGAGTAGTGATTTCGGTGTTGCGCTGAGCAAGCACGTTATCCTTTTCCTTTAATTGATCTTGAAGTTGTTGCAGCTGAGTCTGCATTGCATGATTCTCAACTTTGACTATCAGGGCTTCTTCTTAGAGAGCAGCGATGTCAGCTTCAAGCAAATCCACTTTACTTTGCAACTCCTGCTGAATGTGCTGAGTTGCTAGCTTCATCTGGATGGGTAATTGTTGAGAAAATTGTATAAGAAGGCTGCCCATAGACTCCAATTCACTGAACATAATGGGCGGAGGAGGAATAACAGGAAGTGGTTGGGATGAAGAGGCGCAAAATAGATGAGGGGAGGGTGGTGGAGAGTAATCAAGAGAAGAAGATGGAGGAGTGGGTGCTTGGCGAAGTACATTGGAGATTGCACTAGGACGTACTACAACAGGCTCAGCAGGGTTAATTGGCGGAGGAAGGGGGATAAGAGTATTCTGCACCAGGACTATTCCAATCACATTATTTGTCGCCTCAGTGTTTGCGATCATTGCCTCAGCATTAGCAATTACTTCTGTGAGGATTTCAACGACAATCTCCTTCATAGTTTCCTCATTCTGCTGATGAGAGGCCATCCGAGAAGAGACTTCTTCAGATTCTTCCAAGTGTGCACCTTGTTCCTACTAGTTGAGTGGAGAAGAGGGAACGGATGATTCAACATGAAGAGATGTGGTAGTGTCGTGGAAGACTTCAGTATCGTGACCAGCAGTTGATCCCTGCAACTAATTTTCAGAGGGGCTTATGCATCTACATTTTCGACGAAAAAGTTGAAGTAGATCTTCATCGTCATCATCCTCGTCCTCGAGCATTTGAGTAGATTCTTCATGTAACAAGAAGGGAGCAGTTGGAGGAGGTTGCGCGGCTTGGATCACCGGAAAGAGGAAAGTGAGGAGATGGGGTAAATGGGAACAAGGGAGATCACCCTTAGCGATTTGCTTGGTAACTGTCACACAGTCACGGTGAATACGTCGGAAAAAGAAAGATGTGAAATTTACAAGCTCACGGGACGCAGTATCTATCATCGAATAGAATGGGCGAGAAATACCATATGTGCGTTTCTATAAATTCAGGGTGGCTACAAAAAATTGCAGAGCGGTACACTCTGGTTCAGGTCTGCAAAGAATGGCATACTCATTAGATGAGTGTCGAGGAAACAATTCTTTCATGGTGGCCACGAAAAGAAGTGGACCATTCTTCAATCCTTCTCGAGGGAGTCGAAAAGCTTCAGCAAACGTAGCTAAAGTAATGACTACGTGAGATGGTAAACAAGCAATGGGCCAACACTGCTCTATAGCAGGTGTGGCGGCAATAGCAAAAATAAACTGCGCGTGGAATGGATGACACTCCACTGAATGCCAAGGCAATTCAGCGAAGGCCAACAGACCACGGGTGCGCAAATACTCACTCACTTTGGGAGTGAGGCCTGCACGGAAGGTTGCGACATTCGCGAGTGCTTCCATGGCGCACAACTAAACATGAGAACATAAAATACAAAGAACGCACAATCACACAAACATAATAGCGATTATCAGTGGATAGAACACGATTAAGTAAAAGCACGGACAACATTAAGCGGCAAAAACCCTAATCATCGTGCAGTATTGGAGAGAAATCCCTCATGATTACGGCATGCATGCATGAGCAGAAACAATAACACATGGTGGCGATTAATCATATTTAGATACGAAAATGGGAAGATTACGGTCAGTGGTCAACCGAAATATGAGGAGAAAAAGAAAACAAGTGACACGCAAAAAAGAGGAGAAAAGACTAAATATACGTCATAGGTTATCAGACGGCTGGTGATATGGGCGAAGCTTAGAAACATTAATCACTTTTGGTAGGAGAACACCAATTAAGGTCGCTAACCAAAAAGTTGCTGGTCCCACTTGTTCAGCAATCCGGTATGGACCGAACCACCGTAATTTAAATTTTTCGGCAGCGCTGTCGGGAAGATTTACATCTTCCAGTTGATAACCAGAGGAAATAAAAGCAACTTAATTGGTGAATTCTAAACCTCTTTTTCACTGTTGAACAATTGTTCTGGATGGAATTAACTACTTTGAAAGTGTTTACAGGTACAAATGATGATGAAGATTCTATGTTCATATTAGGGTTTACTTTAATTTCATATTTAATAAGTTGTTTTATTCATACATTCAAGAATCATGAGTATTTAACCCTAGGGTTGTCTAAGTTCACATGATTTTATGTTCATTGGGTTCATCTGAAGGGTCTCAAAGGATTTAATGGATTCATGTTAGAGTTTAAGTAAGAGTTAGTGGGTTAATGATAGGGTTCAGAAGGATTTTAATGGGTTTTATTTCTTTTGTAGTTGTTAGATTAATGAAGTACTAAATGAATTATTGATGTTAAGTGATTAATTTATTATTTAGTAATTATTATTCATAATTTGGTTTGTTTATTATTAATTATTTAGTGATTAGTTTATGTGTTAATGTGTGTGTTAAGATGCATGAATGTACGATTGCATATATAGTTGAGTGCATGATCATGAAGGCACACAAATGAGTTACCATACGATTCTAATATATGAGTATGTGTGTTTGCATTTATGTTAGAATATATGGTAGCATGAGAGTGAGCATAGAAGTACGTATGTATGCAAGTGTGGCTGAGTGATTAAACATGTAAACATAGTGTTATAGCATATGATTTTAATGCATGAGTTTACATGTATGTGTATGCATGGTTAGTATGTATGAGCATATGTTAGCATCTTTATATATATGAATGAAAGTATCAATTAGAGAATGTATGATTAGGAATGTATCATGTGTGTATGTAATAAGCATATGTATGTACATTAAGATTAAATACATGAATCATAATAGAATTGATGCATAGTGTGGATATGCAAAGATGCATGTGTGTATGTTGATATGTGGTTGAGTGTTAGCATGCATGTATAGTTGCTAAATTAGGTGTTAGCATTTGCATTTGAACATGTGCATGTGTGTAATGTTAACATGCATATAAGTTAGTATATGTGAGTACTAGCATCAATTAGCATAATTGGAAGCATGCATATAAAGTGCATATGTATGCATGAGTGATATTATGTTATGCATGTTAAGTGCATATAGGAATGAATGAGCATGTGTATTAAAGTGTGTATGAGATTAATGATTTTTTAGTGAGATATACTAATGTCTAATGTTTTTTTTTCAGAAACATTGAAGATTACAATTAATTGAAGTGAAGACAATTGAAGTGAAGCGGCAGCCTAAAAATCCATTTAAATCTTATTTCTCATTTAGTCAACTATCCAATTGACTAGACATTTGTATTAGAGTTATTGATTTGAGCCATTAGCTTATCAATTCATTTGTTCAAGCAGATTTAGCATCAATATTATTTTCCATTGATTTCTTTGATGTCTTCTGAGTTATTCCATGAGTCCGAGCACAGTAATATTGAAACATTGAAACGACAACCAAATCCATATAATTAGTGATACAAGAACTCATTAAAGATAATATTACTTCAAAATCATTAGTTTCTATATCTTATGACCAATGTTTAACTACGTTCTTAATTTTTTTCTTCCATTGTATCTCCTGAACCACATAGTCATGAAAATTTATTTCCACCAACTTTAGTTAGACAAACTCATCCAAAACCATTAGAAGCTACAGTAGAAGAGATAGTTAAAGATCAGATAACCGAAGAATCATTATTTTTTAGCACTCAAACAGATAGCTATTGCCAGATATAAAGCAGCTTGTCCCTATGGTCCTTAGTCTGAGTCCGCTACAGACACCCTGCGTGTGCCAAACGATTTAGGCGGATGACTTGATCCACCATCCGAGCATCCCTCACGACCCGACATTGGTGAACCCGACGTGAAAATTGGCTTACGACTCAGACAGGTATTAGCAATTTGCATTGCATATACATTCATACGCTTTTACATCAGTGCAGCTGCGTCTTCATCCCTGGAAGCTGTGGCATTTACGTGAGCTTGCAATCTTCTTGGTGTCGAGGGCTGGTCTGGTGACCTGAGCGCCTCCACGAAGATTGGCAAGTAGGAGAACCTCGTCGCGCCACCCCTTTCATCAACAATTGAAGCACAAAACGTTTGCACCCATTTTTAGCAAACTATGTATTTAGGTTTTGATTCAAATCAATAAATGTATTGAATTTCACAGAAAGCACTGTTTTGAGCCTCATCTGCGAGCAGTTGGTATAATTTCTTTACCTTTACATTCTTGGGTGCAAAATTTTATTATTGGTATAGTTTAAAGGCAACTGTTTGTTAATCATAGTTTAAGCGTTAATCATAGCTTTACTTGAAGCATATTGGCATAGTATAAACTTAACAAACTGGACTCTAACGGAATTTCAGAATTATTAGCTGAACATAAGGAAAGAGTAACAAAAGAAGTTCAGGATATAGTTAGAATTGTTCAAGCTAGGTCAAAACAAACTTCAAAAATGGACGAGCTATTTCAAACTATGATGCACGAGACGCAAGGACAAAAAGTAGTTGAAACGTTATTAAAGGATAAAGGGAAATTTACTGGTATGAATGTTACAAATTATTTAGACACGTTTGAGGAATTAGCTAAGTTACACGGTTTACCTGAAACAAAGTGGAAATCCTATCTTGGACGTCTGGCCATAGGTACTGTAAAAGCTATTATGGATATACATGACAATAAGGAATGGGATGAGTTTAGAAAAGAGCTGCATAAGGAATTCTACTTAGAAGACTACAGTCAACATAGTAGAGAAGGATTTATGAAATGGATTAGTTCACCTAAGCCTCACATTTCTTTAACTCAAATCCATGGCGAATTTATGAAAAGATTCTCTCAATTACCTGAACAGGATAGGGTTGCCCTTACCCCAGATATCATTTTATATTTCCTTAAAATCTTGACTCCAGATATAAGGGTAGAGGTTGAGCGTAGGCTTGAAGAACCGGGAAAGAAATATGGGCTTACAGATGACTGGGGTGTAGTGAAAACTGTAGTTGAGGCGGTTGCTCATATGATCCAACGTAAAACACTTCTTTATGAATCGATGTCTCAACCATCTTCCAGTTTTCCTCCGATTCAGGCAACTAGGGATACACATATAGATTCAAAAGCTGAGCCTACAACATCCACATCTAGAGTACCAACCGAGTTACAATTTGAGATTTTGTTTAACAAGTTGGACAATATGATGCATATGCACGAGAATATGTCTAAAGAGGTAGCGGCTTTGCAGAATGTGGTGTATGCTTTAAACCTTCAACATAAATCTGCAATGCAAGCTCATCCGACTATTTATCCTCAACCAGTAAATGCTCCAAATCCACCATTAGTAGCTCCGAATCATCCATTAGTACCTCCTAATCCACCTTTTATACCTCCTAATCCTCCAGTTGTACCCCAACCAATTCCTCAACCGATTCCTCAAGCATTTAACCAAAGAAATTTCAATGAAAGGCGAAATGCCAATGTGAGGAGATGTATCTGGTGCGATGCCACAGATCATTTGACTTACACATGTGAAGCATTGAAAGATGCGAAAGAGAAAAGACTTGTAATTGATATTGACAAGCGATTGTGCGACTATAGAACACATTTACCCTTAGCTGCCAATTGGGGAAAGAGAGGGATGCAGAAGCTGTATGAAAACCTTTCTGAGTCTTCGAAATCTGCTTCTGCTGTTAAACTAGAATATGTTGATAGTGACTCTGATTCCGAACAAACAAGGGAAACGAGGAACTACTCAATTGAAGCTTTGATAAAGGCGAGAGATGATATTATGCAGAAAACTGCGTGGAACTCTCCTGTCGATCAATTCTCGATATATTCGCATATTGCGAATGTTGAAGAGAAAAGAAAGAGGGATGATGAGCAAGATACAAATGATTCAGGTAGACGAATGACTAGAAGTAAGATGAGAGATGAGCCAAAGCCTAAGAAAGTTCAGTTTGAACAAGGCGAAAGTTCTAAAACAAATGAGGAGCGAAGAAAAGAAATTAGGGAGGGTAAACAACCTGTGTTTAGTGAGCCAATTCAAACATCAGACAAAGTAGAGCAAATTCCTAGAACTGAAACAAAACCTGAAGAGAATCCAGAAAAGAAACCAAAACGAGTACCGAAAGCTATTCTTATTTCTGAACTTGAACAAAAAGTTGATTCGAAAGAAATATTGTATGATATCTTATTAAAAAGTGCAGTAACAATGACTTTAGAACAAATCTTCTCAATAGCAAAAATTGAATTTAAGGAAAATTTTATTAAATTAATTAAAAGGAAGAGATTCCCTCTGTCACAAGAGGTAGAGATGCAAGATGTTGCCGATGTAACTCACTTGATTCATGAATCTCTTTCTTTAGACTCAAAAGATGAAGAAGATAATACCTGTAATGTGAACAAAAATTTCTTAGGGCCGATTGTACCAGATGACGAAACAAAAAACTCAGAGAGTGATTTTAGAAAAAGTTTTTGGGCGAGAGGCACACCGGAGATTAAAGTTAACTTAGGAGATCAGAAGAGATCATATTCTGCTTTAGCCCTAATTGACTCTGGGTCTGAAATCAATGTGATTTCGAAAGGATTATATGATAAGTTTAAATGGCCTATTGATAAAAATCACGGCTGGATAATGCAAACCGCAGACAATGGTTGTGGATCACTCCTAGGAGCATGTGCCAACATACCTCTAATGATAGGTGGAATCTCTGAGACATTCCACTTTTTCATTCAGGACAACTGCTCTTATGAAATTATCTTAGGTCAACCATTTATATGTGAAGCCAGAATGGAGACTAAAGTAATAGATGACGGCTCAGCATCCGCAAGAATTAGATCTAAAGATGATCTACAATCACTCCAAGTTATGATAGTCAGCCCAAACCATGTACGAAATAGGGAGCAAATTAGGAAGACGCCCATCCGTTCTCATGAAAAGATACGTGAAGATCATATGCCTCTTCGTGAGTTTGGAACTTATTATGATCAAAATTTTGCCTAGATGCCACTGTTGAGCGAGACAACGGTGGTTCTTGGTTTGATGTCTCGCACCCATCTGTAGATACTTTAGATAGTTTTTCTTTGTATTTCCCTTCATCATATTTGCAATTCAGTCATTATAAACAAATTCCTAAAAAAATTATAAAACATTATGAAAAATTTTATAAAGAGAAAGGATTCATTTCATCTGATAAACACATTGAAACCGTAATTGAAACTTTATCTTCAAACTCATTGATTGAAGAACTTCAAAATATTTTGCATGAAAAAGAAAATTTTAGATTTGTACTTTTAAATTCTATTGAAGAATATGAATTGATTATTAAATTTGTCATGAGTAATGAAAAGGAAGCAAAAGTAAATACAAAATACAAAACCGTTGATAAAAAAATTAAACCGATTGCCCAATCATTACCACGAGAGAGTGAAGAGAAGTTTAGGAAAGTTACCAATGATCCTTATTTAAGAAAGCGCACAACTATAGGTCATACTTTCACAGAAGAAACTTTAAAGCTAATCAAGATAGGAAATGATGAAAATTTTTTGTTACCCGAGGAACGTGAACTATTTCAAAGAGTGATTAGAAAGCATGGAAAGGCATTTTCTTTATATTCCCATGAGATAGGTTGTGCAGACCCAAAAATTGCACCACCAATGATCATCTTTACAGTGCCTCACATTCCATGGAATCTTCGACCCATATCTGTTCCGAAAGCCCATTTACCAGAGTTAATGCGGCTTCTTAAGGAAAAGATTCACATGCGAATTTTAGAGCCATCGTCTGCACCCTACTCAAATAGGTGGTTTCCTGTTCCAAAGAAAAATGGCAAGTTACGGTTCATTCAAGATTTACAACCTGTTAACAAGGTTACTATTAGGAATGTAGGTACTGGGCCCATTGTAGGAGAATTCGCTGAAGCCTTCGCTGGTCATGCCATTTACTCAATGGGAGACTTGTATTCTGGCTATGATCAATTTCAGCTTGCTATTGAAAGTAGAGACATTACGACCATGAAAACTCCTTTAGGCTTAGTTCGCATGTGCACTTTGCCGCAAGGAGCTACTAATTCAGTAGCGCATATGATGAACGCCATGAATTCAGTATTACATGACTTCATTCCTAATATAGCCATGCCATTTATTGATGACATTCCTATTAAAGGATGTATTGAGAATGCGAAAGATGAAACTTTAGATTCCTCTGGCTGCAGGAAATTTGTAGTAGATCATATCTCTGACTGTGAAAGGATTTTCCAGAGATTTGAAGAGGTTGGTCTCACATTCTCCATTGAGAAATCTGTTTTTGATGTCAATGAGGTACTTATAGTTGGGCATTTATGTGGACATTACGGTCGGAGGCCATATCCACCTAAAGTCGACGCTATAAACAAGATTTCTGAAACCTGTAGTAATATTAGTGAGGTAAGACGATTCCTTGGTGCTTGTGTGTTTCATGCCATCTGGATCCCACACTATGCACATGTTGCAAACTGTCTTTATGCTTTGCTAAGGAAGAATCGGAAGTTTCTTTGGACTGAAGAACACTCAAAAGCTATGAAAAAGTTAAAGAAATTACTTCTTGAAGCTCCTATTTTAAAACGAGTAGATTATACTGATCAAAAGCCTATCATTTTAACTGTTGATACGAGCCCTATAGGAATAGGATGGGTTATTGGTCAGGACGATGAAGAGGGCAATAGGTATGCTGTGAGATTTGGAGCAAAGATTTTACACGATTCGCAAAGAAATTATCCGCAAATTAAACGAGAACTATGGGGTTTAGTAACGGCATTAAAATCCGATAAAGAATATTTTATAGGTGCAAATGTAATAGTTGAGACAGATTGTCTACCTCTAATTGGAATGATTACAAACTGTTCATCACCCGACATTGCCATGCTTAGATGGATTTCATACATCAAGTTTATAAATCCTGTTTTGATACATATTGCAGGTAAATCTAATCCTGTGGCTGATATGCTTTCTCGAGCTAGATTTGATAAAGAGGAAGAAACAGAATTAGAAATAAATGCAATTAATTATGATTCTAAAGCATACGCATATGAACAGTTTAATATTGAAGAATACGAAGGAGAGTGGCAGGATATTGGAAAGTATTTAAGTACTTTGGTTAGGGCACCTTCATGGTCTTCAAATAGATTTCGGAATATTAGGAAAAGAGCTTACAACTTTTTCCTGAAAGATGGTTTCATTTGGAGACATGCGAGGGGAAAAATTAGATTGCCACAACGAGTACTAGGTACTAAGGATCTTCAGTTACAAGTCATGAAGAGTATGCATGATACTTTATGGGCAGGACATAAAGGTTTTGTAGCTACGTATGAAAAAATTAGAGAAGGATACTGGTGGCCGGGGATTTATGTTACTGTTAAAAATTATGTTACTTCATGTGACGTATGTCAGATTCATTCCTCAGTCAAACATAGGGATCCGTTGCATCCTACCTATCCACCATGCATCCATTATAAATGGGTTGTAGACTTAGTTACCATGCCCAAAGGTATCAATAAGATGAGATATATAGTCTTAGCACGTGAAGATCTTACGAATCATGTAGAAGGCCGAGCTTTAAGATCTAAGACAACCTTGAATGTATGCAATTTTCTTCTTGAGGATGTCATTTCACGATTTGGTTATGTAGAAAAGGTAGTGGCTGATAGGGGAGAGTTAGATGCGCAGGAGGCTAGAGAATTCTTTGCTAGGCATGGAATTCGCTTAGCCCTTACTACTGCTTACAACCCTGAAGCTAATGGGAAAATTGAGCGAGGGCATTCTCCTATTATTAAAGCAATTTCCAAAGCTTGTAATGGAGAAATTAAGAATTGGCCAACTTATCTGCCATTTGCGTTGTGGGCCGATAGAATGACCTGCACTAGAACGACGGGGTATATGCCGGCAGAGTTGATGTATTGCCAGAAACCAATTTTTCCTGTGCATACACAAATTGTTACTTGGACTACTTTATCATGGGAAGATAATCTGTCGACAGAAGATTTATTAGCTCTGCGAATCCAGCAGTTAGAGCAAGGGAATGAACGTTTAGAAGAGGCTATAGTTAAACTAAAAGATTCTCGATTGAAAAACAATAAGTATTTTGATAAATCACATAGGTTAAGGCCAAAGCCGATTTATGTTAATGATTGGGTTTTACTGTATGATAGTACGTTTGATTCTCAATATGATGCCCGTAGGAAACTTAAAAGACGATGGTTTGGACCTTATGTGGTAGTCAAAACCTATGATAATGGAACGTATGCCTTACGTGAATTAGATGGCACTCCTCTTAAAAACTTAATTGCTGGCAAAAGAATTAAATTATTTAAACAAAGAGATAATGAAATGTATGAAGTAATGTTTGATGATGAGCATGATTAATTATGTATGAATGAATTTCTTTAGTGTGGGTTTCTTTTGCAGGAAAACCAAGAGAAGATTTGAATATGAAATTTAATAATTTTGCGTGTCTAGCTGTTGCTGGTTGAGTTCTAACAGGTCTTTAAAGAACAAATTAAGATGCATAAAGATGAGCAGATTGAAGATGAAGCAGATTGAAGATAAAATTGATTTTAGGTCGTATTTTTCTTTGTCTTAAAATTTTGTTTTACGTATTTTATTTGCATTCATTTAAAACTAATTGATAAAATCTGGAATGAAGAATATTAATTTATAAAGGACTCTATTTAACCATATTAGGAAAATAGACATAATTTATATTTTACATTTATAGATTAAGTGAGATTGTTAAAAAAATAGAAGGATTTGTAGTTCATTTAGATAACGAAAGTAGTTGTATATATGTAGGAGCATATTGTTGCATGATACATGTCTGTGAAAACCTAGATCTTTCTTGTCCATGCAGCTAGATCCTTAGCTCGGATTAAGGGGTTAAGCCTTTCCCCTTTAAAACAAAAAAAAAGTAGCGAAAAAAAAAAAAAAGAATATTGACATGGAAGTTATACCTTCTTTCACCCCAAAAAGGTATTTACATTTATTATCGATATGAAGTTTACATCATATTTATATGAAGAAACTAGTTGTGAAAAACACATCTAGTGATTAAAATTGGGCATACAAGGCGGCTGTCTGTCCAAGTAGATTTAGTAGATTTCTTTGGCATGCTTGATTGCTCATATGTGAATGCATATATATAACGAAACCTGCATTTGAATGAATGAAAATGAATTCTGTTTTATACTAATCTTTACATAGTTTATAAATGGATAAAATATAAACTAATGTTTGTTGACTGAAAAGGTTAATAGTTTACCTTTATACTTTAATATGTTTTCATTGCCAGATGTAATTGAAATAAACTTCATGTGCATGTTGAAAAGATTTAAAATTTGATCAGATTAAATATGTTTAAAAAAGAATTGATGCTGTTCTATGATTTAATTTCAGGATAATCATTGAAAATGCTGCTTCCCTTAATCTGCAAGTTGGCCCATCGAGGACGATGTGCAGGTTTGGTGGCGGTGGATGTCGGGAAGATTTACATCTTCCAGTTGATAACCAGAGGAAATAAAAGCAACTTAATTGGTGAATTCTAAACCTCTTTTTCACTGTTGAACAATTGTTCTGGATGGAATTAACTACTTTGAAAGTGTTTACAGGTACAAATGATGATGAAGATTCTATGTTCATATTAGGGTTTACTTTAATTTCATATTTAATAAGTTGTTTTATTCATACATTCAAGAATCATGAGTATTTAACCCTAGGGTTGTCTAAGTTCACATGATTTTATGTTCATTGGGTTCATCTGAAGGGTCTCAAAGGATTTAATGGATTCATGTTAGAGTTTAAGTAAGAGTTAGTGGGTTAATGATAGGGTTCAGAAGGATTTTAATGGGTTTTATTTCTTTTGTAGTTGTTAGATTAATGAAGTACTAAATGAATTATTGATGTTAAGTGATTAATTTATTATTTAGTAATTATTATTCATAATTTGGTTTGTTTATTATTAATTATTTAGTGATTAGTTTATGTGTTAATGTGTGCGTTAAGATGCATGAATGTACGATTGCATATATAGTTGAGTGCATGATCATGAAGGCACACAAATGAGTTACCATACGATTCTAATATATGAGTATGTGTGTTTGCATTTATGTTAGAATATATGGTAGCATGAGAGTGAGCATAGAAGTACGTATGTATGCAAGTGTGGCTGAGTGATTAAACATGTAAACATAGTGTTATAGCATATGATTTTAATGCATGAGTTTACATGTATGTGTATGCATGGTTAGTATGTATGAGCATATGTTAGCATCTTTATATATATGAATGAAAGTATCAATTAGAGAATGTATGATTAGGAATGTATCATGTGTGTATGTAATAAGCATATGTATGTACATTAAGATTAAATACATGAATCATAATAGAATTGATGCATAGTGTGGATATGCAAAGATGCATGTGTGTATGTTGATATGTGGTTGAGTGTTAGCATGCATGTATAGTTGCTAAATTAGGTGTTAGCATTTGCATTTGAACATGTGCATGTGTGTAATGTTAACATGCATATAAGTTAGTATATGTGAGTACTAGCATCAATTAGCATAATTGGAAGCATGTATATAAAGTGCATATGTATGCATGAGTGATATTATGTTATGCATGTTAAGTGCATATAGGAATGAATGAGCATGTGTATTAAAGTGTGTATGAGATTAATGATTTTTTAGTGAGATATACTAATGTCTAATGTTTTTTTTTCAGAAACATTGAAGATTACAATTAATTGAAGTGAAGACAATTGAAGTGAAGCGGCAGCCTAAAAATCCATTTAAATCTTATTTCTCATTTAGTCAACTATCCAATTGACTAGACATTTGTATTAGAGTTATTGATTTGAGCCATTAGCTTATCAATTCATTTGTTCAAGCAGATTTAGCATCAATATTATTTTCCATTGATTTCTTTGATGTCTTCTGAGTTATTCCATGAGTCCGAGCACAGTAATATTGAAACATTGAAACGACAACCAAATCCATAGAATTAGTGATACAAGAACTCATTAAAGATAATATTACTTCAAAATCATTAGTTTCTATATCTTATGACCAATGTTTAACTACGTTCTTAATTTTTTTCTTCCATTGTATCTCCTGAACCACATAGTCATGAAAATTTATTTCCACCAACTTTAGTTAGACAAACTCATCCAAAACCATTAGAAGCTACAGTAGAAGAGATAGTTAAAGATCAGATAACCGAAGAGTCATTATTTTTTAGCACTCAAACAGATAGCTATTGCCAGATATAAAGCAGCTTGTCCCTATGGTCCTTAGTCTGAGTCCGCTACAGACACCCTGCGTGTGCCGAACGATTTAGGCGGATGACTTGATCCACCATCCGAGCATCCCTCACGACCCGACAGCGTGATTGGTTTTAGCATTATAAAATAAAACAAGTTGATCAACCGTAAAGACAGGGGTTTTTAGGAAGCGGTCATGAGTACGGGCTTGACGGAGCTGAACTTCTTGGAGAGTCATGAAGCTTTCCCAGCGGTGTTCATCCAACGATCGGAGCGCATTCAACCGAAATGGCAAAGATTCTTCCGGCAGCAATTTCTGAGCTAAGGCAACACGCAGACTCGGTATCACTACTTCCATTGGCGCAATAGCTTCTATACCATAAGCAAGTTTAAACGGAGTTATTCCGGTTGCCACTTTGTACGTGGTCCGGTATGCCCATAATACAGCAGGTAAGAGTTGATCCCAACGTTTCGGACATTCCAAGATCAATTTGCGGAGTAGATTCAACAGAGTCTTATTAGTACTTTCAGCCAGACCATTAGCACGTCGATAGTACGGTGAGCTGAATTTTTATGCATACGCTGAAAAGTTTGAGTCAGTACTTGCAGTATGTTGTTTGCAAAATGTGTTCCTTGGTCCGTCACTATCTCTAGAGGTAATCCATATCGAGGGAAAACATCCTTCATCAAACATTTGGCCACTGAAACAGCTATGGCAGAACGTAAAGCCCAAGCTTCCGCTCACCTAGTGGCATAATCTGTACAAGTCAATATGTATCGAGTGTTGGTGAGGGTCGCTGGTGGTGTTATTGGGCCAATAAAATCTAGACCCCACTTCTAAAAGGGTTCCAAAGGTAAGACAGGTTGAAGGGGAAAGAAGTGTCGCTGCAAGGGTTGCCCAGACCGTTGACAGACATCACACTGCTGCACAAATTGAACCACATCTCTGTACATTGTAGGCCACCATAGCCCACTTTGCAAAATTTTTCGGTGAGTAAGATCAGTTGCAAAGTGTCCTCCAGTGGGTAATGAGTCAGCCATAGCAATAACTGATGTCAATTCATGTGGAGGTGTAAATCTGAGTAGGACGCCAGTCAGATCGACATAATACAGTTGACCCATAATCAACCTGAATCGTCGACTATAGACTGCAAGTTTTCGGCACAGAACAGTGGGAGTATTATGTGGGAGGCAACCATCAGTGAGAAAAATCATTAACATATCATAGTATGTAGGAGCAACAGGAGGTTATGTAAATTCTTCAGAAGTTGTCTCGGTGACGTAAATAGCCAGCGTTGTATCATCCACACCTACCGAAGACTCACCGGAATCCAATCGAGATAGAAAATCCACCAAGACATGTGTTGTGCCAGGTCGATGAATAACTTTATAATCGAACTCCTGTAATAGTAAAACCCATCTTGCCAATCTACCACCTAAATGCTGCTACCGAACCAAGTACACCAGTGAAGCATGATCCACATGGAAAGTAAATTTATGACCCAACAAGTAATGCCGAAATTTCCTAACAGAGTATACCAAACCAAGACATTCTGGTTCTGTCACAGAGTAATTTCTCTCTGCAGGAGCTAACCGGCGGCTCGCATAGTACACAGGCCAAAACCATTTGTCAATTTGTTGCATGAGGACACTACCAATCGCAATATCTAACGAATCCACGAAGACATGGAACGGTCGTTCCCAATCAGGTGGTTGCAGGATCGGGGCATGCATCAATAAGACCTTCAACCGATCAAATGCACTTTGGCACTCTTGAGTCCATTCGTACTTCCGCGGAGCACTGGTCATAAGCCGATTAAGTGGTGTCGCTAAATGAGCTAACCAACGTAAATGTCTGCCATGCCACCGGATTTGGCCAAGAAAGTGCATAACTTCTTTCGATGTCTTTGGGACCGGGGCCTCCAACATAGCTGCTACTTTATCCGGATCTACCTGTATTCCTTGTTTAGAAATGATATGACCGAACAGTTTGCCATAGGAGACCGCAAAAACTGATTTGGTAGGATTCAAACATAACCGATACTCTTGGCATTTTTCAAAATAGCACCGTAAATGATATAGGTGCCCCGAAGTGGCACCAAATAAGGAAAAATCATCCAAATATACTTGCATAAATGTGGTCAAGTAAGGTGAAAAGACTTCTTGCATACATCTTTGGAATGTACTCGGGCATTCCGTAAACCGAACCACATTACGGTGCAAGCATAGACACCCTAGTTCATGATGAAAGTTGTCTTCGGTATATCCTGTTCTGCCATCCTCACTTGATTATGTCCACTGTAGCTATCCAGAAAAGAGTACATTTCGTGACATGCTACCCTGTCGAGCATTGTATTTAGAAAGGGGAGAGGGAACGGATCCGGTACGGTGGCTGTGTTAAGTTTTTGGTAATCAACACAAATGCGTAACTGTTTATTTTTCTTCGGAACTATCACTATTGGTGATATCCACTCAGCATGCTCAATGGGCACAATAAATCCCACCTTCAATAAACGATCAAGTTCAGCCTTCACCTGTGCCGCATAATTAGGGTTCATCCTATAACTAGGTTGTTTGATAGGCCTTGCATCGGGTTTTAGTACCACTCTATGTTGATAAATCCGTGGGTCAAGGCCCTTCATGTCTCTGTAATCCCAAACGAAGACATCTGCGAATTCACGCAGGAGTTCCAAATCTTCTTGGAATTTCTCTGCTAATGCGGCCCTAATTTTGACTGGTCTCGGGTTAACCGTATCTCCCAAATTGTATGTTACCAACTGATCCTCCGGTACATAAAACTATCGAGGTCTGCCAAGTCATCAGCTGGCTGCAACAGTTGTTGTAGGATCGATTCATCCATAATTATATCGGCATCTGCTGCTACTTCTTTGGTCAGTGGCATGACCGTACAAATTGCCCGACTCCAAGTATCTGCTACCGACTGTAAGTCTACAGTACCTAATGAGATGAGGTCCTTATTGGTTTTAAGGAAAGCTTCCTCCTCATCATCAGATAGCCCATCCAACATATGGACTGGCTCCGCTATATATGGTCATGCATGAAGATCACAAGGTTGCATAGCATCCAATTTAACTACATATTTCCGGTGATTGTCTTTGAAAATTAACTCTTGAGCTGACCAATCATGTACGACTTTGGCTTGCTTTAGCCATAATCGACCGAAGAGTAAGTTGTAGTCGAGGCTAGATTCGGGTAGCTCCAAGACTACAAAAGTCATTTTAAATGTGGTTCCCTGCACGGTTATCGGGATGTTACGTACCAAGCCCACCGGATGGACTCGTGATTGGTCTGCTATTCGCACAAAGAACTGCACTAGTTCAATTTGGGTCCAACCAAGTTTCTTACAGAGTGCAGCTGTTGCAATATTCACACCAGCACCATCAATTAAAACTTGGGTAATCTTCTGGTTTTTATACCAGACGGTAATCAATGGGACTGAATGATCCACCGTAGAATCCATCTCCGGTTGTATGGTCGCAGTCGCCGGAGTACATGAAGGTCCGGGACTAACCTGCTGTTGGAATTGCTGTCTTACTCCTAGAACTAAGGTGAGCAACTGTCCCAAAGGGAGTGTGATTGAGGCCTTAGATAGGACATCCCATATCTGATCTGTTTGGGTTGTGGTTAGCCCCGATTCTGGTGGTGATTCTAATGTTGTTGAGGTAGAATTCTGTTCATTCGATCTTGCCTGTGGCAGAGGGGTATGTGTTACCGGAATGGGATCAGGAAACACAGTCGGCTCCTTAGCTGTCCATTGACTAGCCTTTGCAAACATCCACTTCTCCTCACGAATTCCAGGCTCGAAAACTTCAGCTGCTGGTTGCAACTGTTTACATGATCTTGTATGAACTACGGCTGCTTGTGACTCAACTGGGGAAATATAAACCATGTTAGTCATCAGATTTTGTCGTTCTTTCTTCCTTTTGTCGTACTCTGCTGCTTCCTTGCAAAATCGATGGATATGGCCGACCTCGCCACAAAAATGGCATCGAGGGGGTGGGAGGGAAGTACCTTCTACCGATGTACCTGCCTGCCATCAATTTTGATTAAAGTTGTTACTTCGCGATCCTCGATAGTTCCTATATCCCTGCTGCTGGTTGGGTCGCAATTGTGGTGGCACGTAATGGGTGGCTGGCTGACCTGGTTCCTGTATTATAGCATTTACGGCCGCTCTACCCTGCACCTTTGCATTATATGCACATGTTTCTATTGAGTGTCCTGTTGTGTTACAGATGGCACCATACATCTGATTGAGGGCATATGTAGAACTAGTGTGACCTGGATTCTTGCACTTAGTACAATACACCTACTTGGACAGATCATCAACTACGTTCTTACTTGCTTTCAACCATTCCAGGTCCTCCGTAAAACCTCCAACTTTGTGCTCCAATTGTAAGGCCATCGCAATTACGGCGTCCAATGTCATTCCGTCGACACAGCGAATGATCATGATTTGTCTTAACTATGGGTTTAGTCCGTTAATGAACCATTGTGTTATGACATCAGCTTGCAGATTGGCATGTGTCGGGGGCAACTGCCTTAAGTGAGTTCGAAACAGTGTCGCATACTCCTGGACATTCTGGTGTGGTTTCTGTCGAGTGTTCTACAAATAGTCAAAGATTTCTGCAGGGTTCTTCTTCAAACAAAACCTCTGTAAGAATGCATCTCTCACATCATCATAGTTACTGAAGTGATTAATATCATATTCAGTCAACCACCTTGCTGCTTCATTAATCAATGTGGCCTGAAATACAATGGCCTTGTACGCCGAATCCGTTGGATGATTCAACACTACATAACTGATCTCGAAGGTGCGAACATGTGTGTCGGGGCCATCTCCCGAAAATCCACCGAATTTTGTATATGTCACTCCGGTTGGAATCGGTCGAGGTGGAATGATTGGCTGTGGCTGCTGCTGTTGCTGCTGCTAAAACTGCGGTTGCGGCTGTGGGGGTGTTTGCTGATGTGACTGTGAACCACTCATGGTGCTATTGTGGGTAGTATTGTTGTTATCTGTATGTTGAGGGGGTGTCCTTTAGAATCTGTATTATCAACTTGCTCACTTTCGGGTTCAAAAATGTCATTGAATCTCTTACTTAACTCTAAATCAAGTAGCATTTCCTCAGCCTTGGTATCAAAATTAGGTAGGCTTGCCCCGAAAAGTGGTGAACGTAATAAGGGTCCACCAAGCAGCACCGCACTATCACCGAAAAACTTCAAATTCCCACCAAATGGTACCGAACTTCCATCGGAACTTCTCGAACTTTCATCGAACCAAGCTACCCTTTCACCGAAAACGGTCTCACTTGGTAACACAACTTTACCACCGAAAATGGTTGAATTCTGACCAAATAGTGTCGAACTAACTCCGCACTGCGTCGCTGTACAACCAGATGTCACTGTACCTTCTCCAGGAAGTATTGGATTCATACCGGAATTCATCGGAATCTCATCATGTGTCACCGAACTAGCATCGGAATCACTACTGACTGGCTCCGATCCTTCTGCAACTGGACTTAGTTGGCCTGCACTTCTACCACCCGAGGGTGTCCCTAATAAATTTGGAACTGCCCAGGGATGTTGATCTCTCCTATACTTTGGATAGGACTCACAGGAACGAGTAATCGGCATATATCACTTCTTCAACTAGCGGTTACTATTCTCCACTGTTTGCCTTGCGTACTGCCCTTCCCTTACTGATTATTTCCAATTTTCCATCTTCCCACAGATGGCGCCAGTGTTAAAAGCACTTCTGTCAAGCCGCTTTTAATCTTGTTTCGGGTTCTTGGGGATGGTTAGGGGTCTGACAGTGCAGAGACCCTTTATTTAATTTTCCCAAAGTAACTATTCAACTAAGCAGTAACTATACTTTCAAGGCAATAACTTCCGCTACACATTTACTATGTTCCAGTTACGATTATCTTTATACAGTAAACTTATAGTGCGAGTTAACAATCACACAGTTGTATAGACTTATTAATGTGAATGTAATATTATTGTGTTAATAATGACTCACTGCAATTCAACAAGAACAGAATAACAATACTCAAATATCGACAAATCTGCACACGATCTTCTCGGCACAGTCACCCAGACAGAGTCTAGTGAACCCATTTCTCTCATGCCGAAGAACACCGTAATGCCTTTTCATTAAGGGATAAAAAGTTACAACTACTCGCTACGCCTTTTCGGTGCATACTATGGAAAATAAAATTACATTATTCCCATCCGGCGGCCTAACAAGACATACATGGGTATATCCATTGAAAGCAAAGTCTGACGTGTTTATGTGCTTCAAACAATTGCTGATTTTGACTAAAATCTATCAACATGCAAAATGGGGACCCTCCATTCTGATCCAAGGCGAGAATATATGTCTTCTGACTAGACATGGAATAAAACATGAGTGTACATTGTCATATACACCCCAAGAGAATGGAGTTGCTGAAAGGAAGAACAGGTCACTCATGGAGATGGTGAGGTGTATGGTCAAGAGTCAAGCTTTACAAATTACCACATAGTTCTTAGCTTGAGTTTGTTATGTGTGCAGCATATGTACATAACAATTGTCCAAGAACTACAGTCTATCACTCCATATGAGGCTTGGCATGGTCGCAAGCCATCGTTTTCTCATCTATGTGTTTTTGGTTGTCTGGCATATGCATTAGTGCTTGAACAACAACACAAGAAATTGGATGATAAAGTAGTGAAATGTATTTTTGTTGGGTACAGTTTTGAAAGCAAAGCTATCATTTGTATCATCCACAAACTAAATGCATTTTGGTTAGCCGTGATGTTGTTTTTGTGGAAGATGTTATTCAACCATTGCTTTCATGTATTAAGGAGACATCAGCTAGCTCCAATGATATGTATGACACTTTGCTTCCTCTTTTTACAAGTGACCAGTTTAGTGCTAGTCCAAATGAGGCAATTTCTTAGTCTTTACAGGTTTCATGTGATGATGTAGATCATTCCATTTCTGATGCAGATTTACATGATGCACTTGTTGATGAGAGAGTTGATATTGAGGAGGCAAAAAAAATGCAAAAATGGCTGGTGTAGAATTTGTGTGATAGCAAATTAGATGCACCTCTGTCTATCGTACTCGTTCAAGCTCTCATAGTGCCTCTTTTGCATCAGTTTACTATGCTATGGTTGTCTCTAGTCTCTATGAGGAGAATGAGCTTGTTTCATTTGATGAAGCACCAAATTCAAAAAATTGGATGGTTTCTATGCAATGAGAATATGATGCTATTATGAAAAATTGTACTTGGTCTTTGTGTGACTTGTCTCCTAGCAAGAAGGCCATTGGCACTAAGTGGGTGTACAAGCTGAAGTGTAAGCCTCATGGATCAATTGATAGGTATAAGGCTAGGCTTGTTGCAAAGGGTTATGCTCAAGAAAGAGGCATTGATTTTTATGTCACATTTGCCTCTACATGCCAAATGACTATTGTTAGTAGCATCTGTGCACTTGCAACTCATCATGGTTGGAATGTACATCAGTTGGACATTAAAATTGCATTCCTGAATGGTCTCAAGCAAGCTAGTAAGATTCTCAATTAAATCACTTTCATGAGCATTTAGCTTCCGATTTACCTCCATGGAAGTACCTGAAACCTTTGTATTTTCCATCTTGCACTTGGTAAGAAAATCTCAAATGTACTTTCTCTGACTTAGGAACATACCTTTCTCTGTATATATCACTTCCAAACCTAGGAAGTATGTGAGAAGGCCAAGATGAGTGATCTTGAACTCTTCTTTTATCTAAGATTTGATACCCTTGATTCCATCTGCATCATTACCTATAATGATTATAATATCATCTAGTTTACGATTCGAAGCTCTTGGAGCTTGCTTCAAGCCATAAAGGCTTTCCTTAATTTGCATACATATTTTGCATATGATTGATCTTCAAAGCCAAGAGGTTGAGCTATGTACACTTCCTCTGAAATCCAACCATTTAGAAAAACATTTTTTACATACATTTGATATATCTTCCAATTTTTGGAAGATGCAACACCCATGAGTACTCTAATTGTGGCCATTGCCACAAGTCAGAATGTCTCTTCATAGGCAATGCCTTGGGTCTGTGCAAACCCTTTGGCTATAAGCCTTGATTTATACCTACTAATTGAGCCATGAGAATTCTTCTTTACCTTGCAGATCCATTTTGAACCAATGATCTTCATGGATGGTTTCTTGGGAACCAATTCCTAAGTGTGATTTTTGTGTAGAGCTTCTATCTCTTCTTCCATGCCATCTCTCCATTTTGGCTTCTTCTTTGCTTCTTCATGTGTAGATGGTTCTTCTCAGTTTGTATCCTATGCTATGTAAATTGAATGCTTAGTGACCAAAGAAGTGTCATAACCATACCTTTCTGGCTTCTTTTTCTCTCTAGTAGACCTCCTTATGGTTTGCTGAGATGAGTCTACCACATCTCTCATCTCTTGCACTTTTGCTTTGCCTTTGGAGTTCCAAGAGATGATTTCTCTTCTTGGAGTCTTTTGATCTTCTTCATAATGATTTGATTCTTCATGTGTATGCTCATTTCTCTTTGACCATGTTGGAAAGTCTCCCTATAGGTCATAGGGAAGTTTGAGTTTCCTAGAATCATCCTCAAACCAAGACTAGTTTTCATCAAACACAACATCTCTACTTACAATTTAGCCTTTATTATTTGGATTATATAACCTATAACCTTTGTGATTAAGATCATAACTAATGAATATGCATTTCTCGCCTTTGGATCTGATTTGCCTCTTATTTGTGAAGGTATGTGTGCATACACTATGCACTAAAAAATTTGGCAATAAATAAGGCTAGGTCTTCTTCCATTCCATGCTTCATAAGGTTTCATCCCATCCAATGCTTTTGATGGGAGTCTATTGATTAGATAGGTGGCTGTGGATACAGCCTTTGCCCATAGGTAAATTGGGAAACTTCTTCTCATTTAGCATTGACCTTGCATCCTCCACTATGGTTCTATTTCTTCTCTCTATTAGTCCATTTTGCTTTGGGGTATACTTGATAGTAATCTCTCTTTTGATTCCTCTCTCTTGGAGATAGGAATAAAATTCATGGGAGAAATGTTCTACCCCTCCATCTAACCTTAGCCTCTTCAAGGTTTTACCTATTTGATGGACTAGCTCCAATAGATCTCCATGAATTTATCCCTTTTTTGTGAATGGTGTCTATGAGACTTACCAAATTGATTAGCACTACTATTGTAAATCATGTGTTGTTTGGAGATATTTGGTAGAACAAGCACACTCTGATCCCTACTAAACTTCTTCAGAGCCTTTTCACCTATATGAGCTAACCTCTTGTGCCAAATTTCTAATTCTCATAAGTTTTTACTACCATGATTGAACAATGCAATGTTCCTAGTATCTTGGATCTCAAGTGTAAATAGTCCACCTGACTTTTCTCCTCTTGCTATCCTCTTGAATCCTTGATGTGGATCCTCAAAAAATGCTCCATTCTTTGTAAATCTAACCTGCAATGCTTTCTGAAAAATCTTACCTACACTTATGGGATTTTTGGTGATAGTTGGCACATACAATACCTTGATCAATAGGTTCATG
This sequence comes from Ceratopteris richardii, assembly GCA_020310875.1. Taxonomy (NCBI): domain Eukaryota; kingdom Viridiplantae; phylum Streptophyta; class Polypodiopsida; order Polypodiales; family Pteridaceae; genus Ceratopteris; species Ceratopteris richardii. The sequence goes on along the minus strand of CM035428.1, from coordinate 69,426,087 downwards.
TTTCCATCTGAATTCTTCACATTGTCTATCTTCTTTACTAGACGCCTTGTCTGATCTCCTATTTGGACTTCATGTCTATTCCTTGGATCTTCCAAGCCTGAGAGTAGAGCTACATTCCATGCTACATGATTTGAGAAATTTGAGTCTATATAGAATACATGTTCATCTCCTTTACCTTGTTTCATGGTCATCTTCATCAAAATTGATGAATCCTCTTGAGTTTGATCATCTGCATAGTTTTGGTAGTCTCACCTTCCTCTATATCCTCCTTGATATTTAATGTTGTTGTAAGATTTGTTGTTGTAACCATTGTTGTTTTTGAATCTACCTCGTGTTCTACCTCTTTGATTTCTAGGATTCCTAAAACAATTCTCAGTAATGTGATTAGTTAAGCCACATATGGCACATGGAGAATAGCTTTGAGTTCTCTGCCTACCTTTTCTTCCTCCTCTGACTCTTCCTCTTGAGCCTCTACCTCTACCTGTAAAGTTTGCTTGAGAGGTATTGCCTTCATCATCAGACTTTTCGCCTTTGCCTTTGCTGTCTTTATTCTTGTTCTTATCTGCATAGAGATAAAATGATTGATTACCTTTTGATTTTTCTTCATTCTTCATAAGATTTGCATCATGTGTGAACAATTGTCCCATAAGGGTGTTGAAGTCGAGAACTTGCATGTCCATGTAGAGGTCCATGGATGTGGTGAAAGCTTCCCATTTGTCATGTGCCTTTATTCCATTGATCACTTGCCTTACTATCTGCTCTTCATTAGTGATCTCTCCAATGCTTCCAAGCTGATATTCTATGTCCTTCATCTTGGTGACAACACTTTGCTTGGGCATCTTCTTGAGTGTGGTGAACTCCATCCGTATTTGATTCTTCTTTGTCTTGGTAATTGATGAGAAGAATGCTTCAAGAGCATTCCAAATATCCTATGGTCTTGCAAGTCCTGATGTGTGGAAGTAAAAAATAGAGATTGAGTTAAGAATATATGACCTTGCTAGAGCATCCTTTGAACACCATATGGTCAACCTCTCTTGTTCTTCTTGAGTTGGTTGTCCTTTGCTTCTAAATTTGGTATCATCCCATCTCCCAATATGTAACCATAGTGGTTTCTCCCTTGAAGGTAAGACTCCATTTTGAGCGACCAAGCCAAGTAGTTACCTAGATCCAATTTGTCTATGGATGAAGGAAATCCATCTCCCATGTTGATTTATTGTTGCTCTAATACCACTATAAGGAGATGGATAGGATAGGTTCCAAAGATGAGTTCATTTTGCACAAAACTTGCCCTACACCTACCAAGTTAACTTTGGGAATGCTTAATAGTCTTTTTTAGCTTCACAAGAATGCATTTGGAACTACTAAGTGCTTTGGAGCATTATTCCCAAATGTTTGCATCAAAAGAGATAACTTTTCTATGCAAGGATGTGAAGAAACCTTCTATTTTGGGAATAGAAGTGCTTAGTAATTTACTCCGAGCTCACAACCTGGTATGAATTCATCAAAGAGATTTTGCACATATCTAGTTGGCATGTTTAGCTAATCAAAGGAAGTTATTTCATCAATTTAGCCACACCATATACAGAGAAATGATTCTAACAAGGTCAGGGGGGTCATCCCAACATTTCAAGATCTAGAAGGTGTGCAGACATGGTCACCTTCTATGATTCATATCTCAAGATCCTTTAAACCAAACCAATGAAAATTGACATGTAAGTAGAAAATAGTTTGATCTAACGAACCTAATTTAAATAATTGCAAATTCTTAAGTATAGGTAGAGAAAGCGACTCTACAAAATCACTATAATGATGAAGATGCAACAAAGAATAGTAGACATAGATGTATTTGAAGAGATGTATAAAAATGTATATGCTAATGAACATATGATAAAGGGGAAATATAGTGGACTACACATAGGTAGTGTGAGCTCAATGTATGCTCACTTAAGTAACTCAATGCCTCTCATAATGTCTCACATGTCCCATGACTAAAACTATGTGTATTTATATATATATGCTCCAAGTTTGAATTTGCATTTTCCCTCATCCAAAAGTGTTCTTACAATTTAGGGATGATTTGAACTGATTCTTCTTACCACATGAGTCATGGCTTCAGCTCCCTAACTTCACAAGATTCCTCATTCTCTTTGCTTTTACATTTATCCAATGTAACTATTCCCAAAATGACCAGCATAGGTTCACATGAAGTTCTTTCTTGTGAAGAGATAAAATGATGTGTAGCTCTGAATGATTAGCCAAACACTTAGCCTTGCCAATTGCACCAACATTTTTCATTTCACACTAGAGTGGGAGATGGTGCATTGCCTCAAGGTTCAACTTTGAAGTTGGAAAACTATAGTGGGCACTTGATCAATGTCCTTTTTTAGTTTCATTTTGATATTCTAAGTTCCTTAGGCATTGAAGCTCGAATGGCGGGTCTTGACTATAATCTATGTGCATTTATCATTGTACACTAGAGTGGGAGAGGGTATATTGGTTCAAGGTTGGATCTTGGAAATTGGCATATTAGAATAGGCCATGGGCACTTGCTTGACATTGAATCTCATTCTCATTTGTACATTCTACATTTCTAATGCATTGAAGGTCTGTGAGTGACTCAAGAGTCTAGACTATAGTTTTTGTGTTTTTGTTATTGTGCACTAGAGTGGGAAACTATGCATTGGTTCAATGCTAGAACTTGAAAGTTCGGAGACTGTGGTTGACACTATACTCATGTTGTTTCGCATTATCATCTCGAGATTCAAAATATTTTGAAGCATTGAAGCTATGTTAACTATTCTTGAATATAGTTATGGTGTCTTGTTTGTAAACTTGTTTGAGTGTGCTGTGAGTTTGTGATGTTAGCTCATGCATATCTTGGTTGAGTAAGAAGCAACCTACTCTAGCCACTTTTAGTTGTGAAGCTATGTAAAGGGAAGCTTTCATAGCTTCTATTAAGTGTGTGTGGCTCATATGTCTTTTCACTTGTTTGGGTGTTTGCCAATCTTTTGCCACCACTATCTTTACTAACAAGTACATTAGATTGGTAGTTGTAAGGGACCATGTGATCCATGCTGGCACAAAGCACATCGAGGTGCAATAGGATAATATTAGTGTGAGGCTCTGTGCTAGAGGGTTCAGTTGGATTCATGTTCCCATAGAAGTATAATGTTTTAGACCTTTTCACACCAGCTATTACTAAAGAAAGTTTTAAGCATGTCATAAAGATTTGAGATTACTTTATTTTGTCGACTGATTTCATTCCACATAGCTTGGCATTTCCACATAGCTTGACACTTCCTTTTTCATTGCATCATTCCCAAGGGATATTTATTGATCTGTTTTGGTAGTGATGTGTCTGAACACAAGACTACCCTATCACTTTTTTCCCTCTTTAGTACGTGTTTTGCCTTGGCTTTTATATATACATATAACCCTTATGGGATACTTACCTTTGTACATTCACTTAATAATACACTCTTTTTTGTGCTCCAAACTTCATCTTCTTCCTCATGTTGCCTTTTGTGATTTTCAAGTCATATAACTCCAAAAACCAAGTCCTTTAAGTTTCACATTCAGATTCCAAGAACCTATCTAAAGCCAATTTTGTTTTTTCAATAACTACTGATAACATATTCATAATGCAAAATGTTCTTTGATTATGTTCTACAGACTAAATTTTTCTTTGAATATATTTTACTCTTTTTATTAAAATAAAGAATAAGAAATATGTGGGATCGAATGCTTTGATTATGCTCTACTTCTTTCAACTCAGAATTTCAAAAAGACTGCTCCAATACTTATCTATTAAAATAATGTGTAGAATACAAAAAAAATTGAAATGTAGAGTAATTCATAGGTGATGACATAGTTATGATAGGTGATGATTTGAGTGGAATAGAAAGGATTAAAAGACATATGCAAAAAGGTTTCAAGATTAGTGATCTTGGAGAACTCATATTTTTCTTAGGTATGTAGGTCATATACAAAGATCAAGGGGTGTACTTGACTCATAAGAGGTGCATTCAGGATCTACTATTGCAGTTCAAGATGGATAATGCCAAATTTGTAGGTACACCTTTCAAAATGAATCGTAAGCCTAGGATTTATGATGTAGAACATATTGAAGACATAAAAGAGTAGCAAAGCTTGGTACATAACTTAATCTATGTGACACATTCAAGGGTAGATATCTTATATAGTGTACGAGTGCTTAGCCAGTTCATGCACTCTCTGAGAAAACCACATATGGATACAACTACGAGAGTACTCAAGTATCTCAAACGTATAATCAATGAATTTATACTCTATCTTTATACATCAGATTTGGATCTCCAACTATAGTTAGATGCAGATTAGGCAGGATCCAAGGGGGAATGAGTTCAACCAAATGAAGAAGACACCAAAGCAAATAATTACAGAGTTTGTCACCAAGGTCAAGGAGCTTTCTCATCATTTAGCTTCAATTGGCGAGTTGATTGAAGAATAGGCTATTACGAGGAAGATCCTAAATGGAATTAGGAATGATAAGCAATGGAAATCTTTCATGACAACATACCATTTTATCATGGATATCAAGGGTACAAACTTTAACATATTCCTTGTACAACTCTTCATTCAAGAGGCCAACGACAACTTGAAAGAAGGTAACTCGTATCATGGTAGCTCTACAAGTGCTCTTTGTGGAGACACGAAAGATAAAAACAACAAAGGAAAGAAGAAGGATGATGATGATGAAGAAATCTCTCAAGCCAACTATGTAGGCAAGAGCAAGTGGAAAGGGAAGAAGAAAGGAGAAAAACATGAGAAAAGCAAAGAACAAGAAGTTCAACCTTGGGCCATCTATAACAAGACTAATCACATCACTCTAAATTGTTGGTTCAATGGAAGGACTCCAAAAGAGGTGGATAAAACTACAACAACAATGATAGAAACCACAATAGAAGGGACTAGAAAAATGACTAAGAGGATCAACCACATGAAGATTCATTACTCCTTATGAATTCGAGACACAAAGAACTTAAAGAAGATGAGCATGTGTTCTACATAGATTACAGTTGTTCATACCATGTTGGAGGAAATGTTTCCCTTCTATCTAGCTTGGAGGAACCCAAGCATAAGCATGAAGCACAAACACCAAATGATATAGAGAACACTGTGGAAATGGGTGTGAATGTCAAAGCCTCCAATCGCAAGAAAAACACTCTAAGTAAGGTTCTCGATGTACCCACTATCACTAAAAGCCTAATAAGTGTAAGCCAAAAAGCTTAAAAAGTCTTGAAAATTAGGTTCACCTAACATGGATCTTATGTGGAAGATCCATGTCGAGGCTTCAAGAAGATAGCTAGAGGTGAGAAGCATGGTAGAATCTTTACTTTTGAATTAGGAGAAAGGAGGAATATAGCTCCATTCAACTTTGGGTCTCAATCCTTGGGTGAGCTTGAAGTGTGGCATAAAACACTTGCTCTTGTGAATGAAAGAAGCTTTAATGATATACCTAGGGATCAAAGTGTTCTAGGGCTTCCAAGTATTTCAAAGCAACACATGATCAATAGGTGTGATGCTTTTGAAATTGGGAAGGAAGAAAGACAACCTTTCAACCACAAAGGTAACATCCACAACAATCTCATGGATCTAGTACACAGTGATGTGTAGGAACAAGTCAAGAAACTTCATTATTAGGATCAAGGTGTTATGTATCTTTTGTTGATGATGACACTAGATAGAGATTTATGTAAATTATCATAAATAAGAGTGAACTGTTTGAATTATTCTAGAAGTAGCTAGCACATATGGAAAATCATACAAGTAGATTTTTGGAGAAACTTAGATCTCATGAAGGGGGAGAATACTTATCCAAAGATTTTGATGAGTATTTACAAGATAAAGGCATCAAAAGGGAGGTTACTACTAGATACTCTACTCAACTAAATTGTATTGCAGAGAGGAGGAACAAAACCCTAGTTCGATTAGCAAGGACTATGCTTGAAGAGAAGAGGCTATGACCTCATCTATAGGCATAAGCTATATCTACTGGAGTGTCTTTGTGAGCCCACTTCCATCCAAATCTCTTCAAGATATGACTCCATACAAAGCTTGGAATGGTAGAAAACCAAGTCTAGGTCGTTACAATTTTTTTGGTTGTTTAGCATCTGTACATGTACCTTCACTAATCAAATGGAAACTAGATGAAAGGGCAACCAAGGCTGTGTTGATAGGCTATGATTCAACCCAGATGGGATATCGGTTCTAAAATCCATCAACAACTCAATTTATCGCAAGCAAGGATGTTGTATTTGAATCACATAGATCATGGTATGAAGAGGATAAACAGAAGGTAAATCTACCCTATGATCTTGATTCAGATTTTCATCCATTAGGAGGCAAGCATGATACACATGTGCACGACTCTAGAAGCAAATTAGATGATGATCTAGATGAGAAGCAAAGAGACAACATGCTCTGGAAATCAAGAGGAAAGGCGAAGATGAAAGAATGTAGAGAGTTCTCCAAACACACTTCTAGAAGGTCAACAAAGATAAAGCAACTTGAAAGGTATGGATATGATTCTACATTTGTAAAAACGCATTCCATTTGTTTGGCCAAAGACTCAATTTCAAAGGAACCCTCAACATAGGGAGAAGCTAAAGGAAATGCTAGTTGGGAGAAAGCCATGAAGGAAGAAGTAGAAGCTCTAAAAGAAATGGATAGATGAGAGTTAGTTTGAATGCAAACGAATCAAAAGGTAATAGGTTGTAGATGGGTTAATAAACTAGAAAGAAATTCAAATGGACCAATTTGCAAGTACAAGGCAAGATTAGGTGCTAAAGGATGTGCTCAAACTCATGTGATCAAACTCATGGCATAGACTATCAGGAAACTTTCTAACCAATTGCCAAGATGGACATTGTCATAACATTTCCTAGTGTAGTAGTTGCAAGGAATTGGAGGCTACTTCAACTTGATGTGAAGAATGATTTTTCACAATGGGTGGATCAGTGAAGTGGTATACACACCACAACCCCCAGGGTTTTGAGAACCCTAATTATCCTACTTATGTATGCATGCTAAAAAAGGCATTGTTTGGATAAAAACAAGCTCCTAGAGCTTGGAACTACACATTGATGACCTATCTACAAGATTAGGGCTTCAAATTAAGCACTGCAAATCGTTCTTTATTTATGAAGAAGGTTCAAAATGAAGTTATCTACTTATATGTATATGTAGATGATGTAATTATGACAAATGATGACTTGAATGGAATACAAAGGATCAAAAGACATATGAAAAAGAATTCAAGATTAGTGACCTTGGAAAAATCACATTTTTCTTAGGTATGTTGTTCATATACATGGATCAAGGGATGTACTTGACTCAAAGGAGGTTCATTCAAGATGTTATATTGAAGTTCACATTGGATAATGCAAAATCTACACGTACACCTTCAGAAATAAATCTTAACCTTAGTGTTTATGAAGGAAACAATTTTGAAGACATAAAATAGTACCAACACGTGGTAGGTAGCTTAATCTATGCTACACATACAAGGTTAGACATCTCATATAGTGTAGGGGTGCTAAGCCAAGTCATGCATGTTGAAGATAAATGTACAAGTTCATTTTCACATGAGCTATGCTTGGATAAATTTACCAAATATAAAGATAAAGGAAAAGAAGAGAAAAGAAAAAAAGAAAAAAAAAGTCTAGTCAAAATTCATGATGAATAAAAGATACAATATCTGCCTTGTAGTAAGTGGCATGTAGTGAGCAATCAAATGAAAGTGGTGAGTTAAGAAGGAGTCACAAACTTCTTCACATGCTCATTGGTTATAAAATTGGATTGGAAGCACATTCTAAACAAGGAGAGAAAGAGGCAAGAGCTCCCACTAGTCGGATCTCGTCATTTTGTCATTTTGTCTTCCCATAGAATCCTTCCAGCCGCACATCATTTTGTACATAGCTCTAGTGTGAAGCTCATATCTCAGTTTATATGTGAACATTTCTTGTGTTTAAACACTCATTGGAAATCGTATCGCATGTACTTTCTTTGTGTCATATATCTCCTTCAAATCTTACATAATCTGTGAGATATTACTCAAAGGGTGAAGTGCAATTTTTTAGCATACCTGTGTAGATAGGTAGTCTATTTTGGCTGGTTACGTTTCCCAACCAAAATGTATCCGAACTTCTTGGTTTTTAGTTTGTTGGAAATCTCTTTGAATTTACTTTCTCTGTCCCAAATATATCATTCAAAGGATTTAAATTCTGGAGATATCTATTAGAGAGTGAAGTCAAGTGTTTTAGTATACTAGTGTGTGCAGGTGGTCTATTTTGGTCAGTTGTGTTTCCTGACCGAATCTCCTCCAAAGTACTTGATTTTTAACTTGTTCGAAAGCTATTCTTGTGTATATTCTCTATCGCAAGTATCTTTTGCAAAGGATATATATTTATGGAGTTATTAGTCTGAGAGTTAAGTTCAATTCTTTAGCATACTTGTGTGGATATGTAGTTCATCTTCATCAATTCTATTTCCTAATCAAAACGTGTCCAAATTAAGTTATTTATAGCTTGTTAGAAAGCTCTATTTGTCTATTTTGATTGGCAAAAGGCCTAGGTCCATTTGATTTTTGTATTGTGAGCAGCAAGCTATCTAAGGTGTAGTTGTTTGTCCAAGTGCTAGACATACAAGGGTTCACTACACGTTTTTGTTGCACATAGGAGAACTCATTCTCCATAGTTGGTATCAAAGAAAAATTGGTGCTGAAGCTTCATCAATAGAGTTACGGTTAAAGCAAAACAAAAGAGGAGCTACAAAAAAAGGGCGGGCTTCACAAATGCAAGAGCAAAGGACAATATAATTATTCGAGGTAACTCACAAAGTTTTTTATAGTCTTCAATGGTTGACTTGGGTTGACAAGTAGAGAAATTGGATAAGGATAACTATCCCATGTGGAAGTTTAGAATGACCAACTACCTAATGGGCAATGGCTTGTGGGGTATTATGAGCGGCGATGATGGTCAACCTCAAAATCAATCAAGCTATGGCCACCGAGGTCCAAAGGGCAAGCAAAAGAATGGGAAGAGAGGAATAGGAGAGTCATGTTCCTCATTTCACAAGTCATTAATAATGCCATGGTAGGGCATATTCAACATCTAGAGAAAGCTAAGGACTCTTGAAAGGACTTATTCAACAAATACCAAAGCTAGAAAACTTCAAATCAAGAATGAGGTGAACACAATCAAGAAAAGATTGAGTCAATCCATAGCTGAATGTACTTTGAAGATTAAGGAGCTAAGTGATGCTTTAGCTTCTATTGGCACAATGATTGAAGAAGAAGATCTTGTGTATTATGCTCTCAATGGATTGAGAGAAGATGAAAGATGGAAGCCTTTTATAACTTCCATTAACATTTAAGATGCATATCCAGGTTTTGAACAACTAATCTCTCATCTTGTCACAAAAGAACTTAGCTTTGGTGGCCCCAAAGGAAAGGACAGCCACAACCAAATGTTATATGCAGGTTGAGGTAAAGGAAGGAACTCAAGAGGAGACTCAAGAGGAGGCTCAAGAGGAAAAAGAAGAGGTAACAACAACTCCAACTACAATCAAAACGATTCAGAAGACAACAAGGATGCATCAAATGCCAACACACAAGGAAGAGGTCGAGGTAGAAGTAAAGGAAGAGGCCGAGGCTCCTACAATTCTCATAAATGTATAACATGCTATCATTGTTGTAAACTAGGACACTATGCTAGTGATTGTTGGCTAAAGAATGGAAGACCAAATGGAGGCAATCGAAGGAGCCAAAGCAATTATGCAAGCAGCTCAAGTGAAGGAAGCAAGGACACACTACTTGCAATGAGACATGAGTACAGAAGCTCTTGTGAGGATGACAAAAAATGGTACATTGATTCAGGTTGTAGTAACCATATGTCATGCCAAGGAAGTTTGTTCACTAATCTACAGGTACCAAGTGTAAAAGGATGTGTTGAAAAGGTGATGATACTCAACACATGATTGAACATATTGGAGATATAAGGCTTAGAGATACAAGCAGAGCAAATGTACTATCTAATGTTCTTCATGTTCCTACAATTTCAAAGAACTTGATTTCAGTAGGAAAAATGGTAGAGAAGGGTTATCATGTCATATTCAATGAGAATCAGTTCTTCATAAAGAATCCAAAGGAAGGCTTCAAGGTCATTGCTCGAGGTAGAAGAGAAAGAAGGATGTTCACTTTGGACATCCAACATCCACATGGAAAGGTCATGTACATTTAATGTGGGAACAAGAAGATTTCAAAGCTGGACTTAGGGACACATCAACAGTCCAAGGCTGAAGGACATGAGAAAACATGAAGTGGTAAGAGGCCTTCCAAAATTTAATAGCATTGGACTACATGAGTTATGTGAAGCTTGTCAACTACGAAAGCAAATGAGGCAGCCATTCAAGAGGAGCAGTTATGTGGTCCCAAATGTCTTGGAATTGATACATATGGATGTATGGGGACCAACCTAAGAGGCATCAATGGCTGGTAATAGATTTTTTGTCACCTTTATTGATGATCACTCAAGAAAGGTATGGTTGTCTTGTATGAAGCAAAAATCAGAGGTGTTTTCTATATTCAAAAGATTCAAAATTGAAGTTGAAAAAGAAACAAGAAGGTCTATCAAAATCTTAAGGTCTGATTGTGGAGGAGAATACTTCTCCAAAGAATTCTTAGATTTTCTACAAGAGAATGGGATAAAAAGGAAATTTACTTGTAGGTATACACCACAACAAAAAGGATTAGCTAAGAGGAAAAATAGGAAAATTGCTAAAATTGCAAGATGCATGCTCAACGAGATGAAGGTACCATTGTATGATTGGGTTGAAGCTACCACAATCGCCATTTACTTTCTGAATAGGTGCACAACATCGAGAATACATCACTTGATCCCAGAGGAGGTATAATCCGGTAAGAAGCCTGATCTTACACACCTCAAAGTGTTTGGATGTGTTTGCTTTGTTCACATTCCACAAGAAGTTAGAACAAAGATGGAACCAAGGTCAAAAAATTGCATTTTCATAGGCTCTAGATGGAGCAAAAAGGATACAAGTGTTACAACCCTAGAACAAAGGAAGTAAGAGTCTCATGAGATTTGGTCTTTGATGAACTAAGACCATGGTATGATGATAAAGGAAAGGAAAAGATTCTTGAAGAAGATTGTGATGATTAGGCAAGAGCAAATCAAAGAGAACTTCAACAATCAAGCACAAAGGTTTCAGGTCAAGAGGCATCTACATCAAATGAAGAATGTTCAACATGGAGGGGGAGCCATTGTTTGTCTCCAAATTTAGCTCATAGTAGAGCCAAAGAAGCAAGTGCTACTCCAAACAGTAAGATAGATGCAAGTGAAGAAGAATATGAAGAGGTAATCACTCCGAAGGTAAAGCTGAATAGGTTAAAGAAGCAACTTTCTAAAGGAAATGAAAGAAGATCTTCAAGGACAAGGTATCCAACTCAAAGGCTGAGTTATGGTAGTCACACATGGGAGCTAGTTCCAAAGAGATAAGGTATGAAGATTGTTCCAAACAAATGGGTGTTCAAAGTAAAGAGGAATGCTAATGGTTCACTAGCTAGATATAAAGCTAGATTAGTTGCCAAAGGATTTAAAAAAGTACAAGGCATAGATTATGATGAAGTTTTCAGCTCTGTTGCAAAGATGGGAACAATCAAAACATTAATAGCAATTGGTGCTTCAAGGAGATGGCCATTATATCAATTTGACATCAAAAATGCTTTTTTCAATGGAGAACTACAAGAACAGATATACATAAGTCAACCGGTTGGATTTGAAGATGAAAACCATCTAGACTTTTTTTGTAGGTTGAAAAAGGTACTTTATGGCTTGAAGCAAGCACGAAGAGCATGGAATCAGAGATTGGTAGAATATCTAACTAAGTGTGGATACAACCCAAGTAGTGCAGATCCTTCATTGTACATGAAGAAGGAAGAAAATAGAGAGGTATATAATTTCATATACGTCGATGACCTCATCATAACAGGAAACAATGTTATAGGGATGAAAGATATCAAAAGGAAGCTTGGTAAGAAGGTTAAAATTTCAGATCTTGGAGAGTTGAAATATTTTTTAGGAATCCAAGTTGTCTATGGAAAAAGTGGCATCTACTTGATGCAAAGGAAATACTTGTTTGATGTTCGTTTGAAATTTGGAATGAGTGAATGCAAACCACTCACTCAACCCATGGACACAAATACAAATATTTTCTCAAATGATGGAGAATTGTTGGAAGATGTAACGACATACAGAAGCATTGTAGGATCATTAATCTATGAAAACATTACAAGAACTAATTTATCTTATGTTGTTGGTGTACCTTCTCAGTTTATGCAAGCCCCGACAAGTGAACATTTAAATTTAGCCAAGAGAGTGTTGAGATACATAAAGCATACAATTAATCATGCTTTGTTTTACAAGTTTGATGAAGAATTGCAGGTCAAAGGCTTTGGCGATGCTAGTTGGGTAGGTTCAAAGGAAGATAGGAGATCAACCTCAAGGTATGTGTTCATGATAGGAAGCAAACATATCACATGGAGCTCAAAGAAACAACCTACTGTTGCACTTTCATCCATGTAGGCTAAATATAGAGGATTAGCATTTGTCACATGTGAAGCCATGTGGATTAAAAAAAAATTGGCTTATCTTGAAGTGCAAGTTGGAACCATTCCTATATACAGTGATAACATGTCAAATATTTACTTGGCAAGCACTCCTATGTTTCATGCAAGGAGCAAGCACATAGAGATCCACTACCATTGTGTAAGGGAGAATGTATTGAGCAAAGATGTGGAGATAAAGTTCATCAAAACCAAAGAGTAAGTTGCAGATATGTTTACAAAGTTCTTGGATGCTTCTAAACTCAAAGGTTTCTAGGATGTGATAAATTTGCAGGACATGGTTGAAGATAACTCCCAAATGAGCTTGAGGGGGAGTGTTGAAAGTAGTCAAGGACTGACTAGACAAGGAAGCAAGCGGAGAGAGTCAGAGGGAGGTGAAGGATTAAGTAGACAGAGCAGTCGACGCAAATCTGGCAGATAGGCCCTTCAAATTTTTCCAAATCAACATCTTTATAACAGTGATTCTCATCACTAACAATCATTGTAAATACCATTTAATATTTTTGTAGCTCCATTCTGTGCAAGCCAAGGAGTCCTTGAGCTTGAGGAGCATTAGAAGTAGCTACCTACCAGTTTTCATATTTTTTAGACTCCGTTTGAGCCTTCAAATAGACCCTAGAACCTAATTTTTAACTAGGCCGGACACTAGGTCTGGACAGGGCCAAAACCTAGTCAAAAACTATAAATAGAGCTAGAGAGCTCATTTTTGAAAAAAGTTGGTAACTGATCTAAACTTGTATGAGCATTTTGGAAGTAATCTAAAGAACTCCATTGCTTCTCACTCTTGGTCTTACCGTGTGTGCGCGTGTGTGTGTGTATGTGTGTGCATGCTAGTGTGCTTCTCACTCACGCACTTGTGCCTTCACTTGCTCAAGGTCTTCATACCATCCTCACGTCTTCCTTGATTGACATTAAAGGAGGTGCTACTCATCACTGAGCTACACCAAATTTTGGCGCCATTGCCGGGGATCGAGCTTTGAGGACGAGCGTGTGATGGTAAGACGTAGATTTGAGACGTTGGTGTTGTAGGTAATCTCTTTACTTTTCTTATTTTTCTCTTCCTTACCTCACCATCATCATCACCATCTCCCACCTCCATCTCCATCATCGCGAAAATTTTCAGTTTTGATCTTATCACCTTCTCCATTCCATTTCGCTCATTCCACTTGTGAGAGAGAGCGAGAGAGCAATATTGTGTGCATTGTCTTTGCATGCTTGTTGAGTTTTCTTGCAGGACCCAGTTGTATCATCCCCTCCAGCACGTCGTGCAGGTACGGAAATGTGCAGAACTGTCTCTGTGTCGCAAGCTTCTGTCGATCGCGATTGATAGAAAGTTTCATCTTTTGGTAAAACTAAGTGCACCACAGTAGACTAGAGACCTTGCACATCAGAGATCCACAAAAATTTTTGAAAAATTGGCTTTTTTTCAGTCCATCGCGATTGATGGCATCAATCGCGATTGGCACTGACCATCGCGACGGACAGCCAGTCCATCGCGACTGACAGGCCACGACGGACAGCCAAGCAATCGCGACTGACAAACCCCGATGGATACGTGTCCATCACGACGGACACCCCTGTCCATTGCGATTGATAGCCCAATCGCGATTGAGAGCCCTTATCGTCGAGATTCTTGACCATCACGACATACAGAGGCCCGATCAACACATAAACACGGAAAAACTCAAAATTTCAGTCCGTCGCGATTGACAGCAGTCCATCGCGACTGATAGGAGTCCATTGCGACCGATACCCTCTGTCCATCGCCATTGACAGCCCAGTCGATCGCGATTGACACGTGTCCATCGCGACTGACAGGCCACGACGAACAGCCCTGTCCATCGCGATTGACAGCCCAGTCGATCGCGATTGACAGTCATTTTCGACTATTTTTTAGGGTTTTGTAATCTGAAGATTTTGGCTAATTTTGGGCATGAACATTTTACTCTAGAGCACATAAGGAGGCCATAAGAAAATAACTTGAGAAGTCCTGTTTGCCTGTTAGCCTGTTTGAACCCTGTTTTAACCCTAGAACCCTGAACTTGCATAACTTTCTCATACGAAATCCGTTTGCTGTGATTTTTGTTTTGTTGGAAAGCTAGTGGGGAGTACAACCAAAACTTTCACTGGTTATTATAAAATTAATACCAAGATTACTCGATAGGGTATTTTGAAGTTGACCACACCCAGGGGGAACAAAATTCAGGGATCTTTAGAATTGTTTTCCAAAAAATCACAGTGCAAATTGGTGTTTGTGTTAGTACAGGTGTGCCATATTTGTATAGGGTAGAAGGCCCCTACAAGACACAGCTGGAATACCTTACGACCAACCGATTAGGTGCTAACATCTATGAGGACAGCCTAGGAAGATCCGTAGTCCAGATTAAAAACCCTGACCAATCCATTGGAATAGAACACCCAGCTGTAAAGTTTGAAAATGGAGCATACTTGGACAAAGAAGGAACCATATACGTAGTCACCAGTCACCCAGATAGGACAGATGAATTCGGGAATGTGATCCCTGAGATGGACATAGGTGACCTAGAGCAAGGGAACGTAGGAGGAGAGCCCAGGACCCTTCGAGGGAAATCTGTTCTTACTAGAATCCTCAATCCAGAGTGGATTCCCTAGGATAATAAGAGCATAGATCTACTCCTAAATCAAGAAACCGATGAAGCCTTTTGGAGGTATAAATCAAATAGGCCAAATGATGTAGGGTCAATCCTGATCTATGAGTTCAAAGATCCTGATAGCCCAGGCAGAGTGACTTACTTAGATCACGCTTCAGAGAGGATCTTTGTGGTTATAGAACATGACAGGCATGCTTATACTTGGAAGGGTGAATTCGTTTTCCCCCAACCAAGATTGAACGTGTCCTATGGTCACCCGGGAGCTGGAGCATCCCAAGCTCATGGAGCTCAAAGAGACAGAAGTAGAGATAGGCCAGAAGTAAGCTTTGCCAACCCAGGGGGCAAAGAAAGAACGAGAACGGAAACAAATAGAGTGGAACCTGAGGTACTTAGAGCTCCAAGGAATCAAAGAAATGCGGATGAGTTCCCTCTACCAAGACCTAGAGAGCACGCAAGGACTTTGAGACCGACTCAGCTAGTTAAGTCCATGAAGAACTACTTCGATGGCACGGGAGACCCCTATGACCATGTGGCAGAATTTAGGCAAGTCTTGAAAGCTGAACAGGTGGAGGACCTATTCACACAATGTAATGCTTTTGGTCTAACCCTTAGGAACACTGCCCTCACATGGTTTCAGCCACTAAACGAGATGTAGTTCAGGAGCATAGACCAACTTCTAGAGGCATTCATTATCGAATTCTCTAGAAGTGGCATAAGACATAACACTTCCTCGCTGATTCACAGCTTCAAGCAAACCCCTCAAGAAACCGTGAGACTTGCTGGAAGAAGATTTAGGCAATACCTGGAGAGATGCCCTGTCCCTGAGTTACCCACACCAGCTAAGCAAGTGGATTTATTCTTGGATGGATTGCTAAGTACCAAATTGAGACCATATGTGTACCTGAAGGACCCTAGGACCATAGAAGAGTGTGTACGCATGTGCATTGACATCGAGGATAACCTAGGGGAGGAATTAGAGCTTTCAAAAATCTACAAAGATACTGATAGTTCTTCTAGCCTCTCTTCCAGGCAATCCACATCTATTGAGGAATTAGCAGAGAAAGTGGCACAAAAACTAGGTGTCTCTAGCAAACAAATCCCAAGGTTTGCCCCAGTAAAGAGGTGCTATACTTGCGGTGGTGACCATATGGCAAATGTATGTCCCATTATGGCTCAACCCCAAGTAAATCCTAGTAGCCAGTACTGCACCATAGAACGAAGATACACAAATCACTCAGCACAAGACTGCCCATACAATAAGCAAACGGTTAGGCAAACCTACCCTCAACCATATCAACAAGGCAGATACCAGAGTCAATACCCACCACAACAGTATACTAGGCCTCAACAAAATTACCAACCGCAATATCAGGCCCAACTGAGACCCCAGCCAGTGCTAGCACAACAACCCTTTGCTCCTACTAATGTGATTCCGGTAAAGTATGATGCTGCAGAAGAAAACCTGAATAGAGCTATAGTCCTAGTAACACCATTAATTTCAGAAAGTGATCCTAGTGACCATAGCTTTGATTCTACGCATGTTGATAGTCCCCAGGCCTACTACATGCAATCTCCTGAACATGGTGAGTCCTACTACAGTGAAGAACCAAGTGAACCTAGTTGGGAGCCAGAGTAGACCAATGTAATGTACACAAACCCTAACTCTAGACCCCAACCTAGGCAAGTAAGACCCCCATTCCCTAGAGGACCATGCTACAGATGTCAGGGCGATCACCTCATTCGTGATTGCCCCTTACCTCCACCTACACAACCCCAATCAGTGACAATTCAAGGCTTTTGCCAAGATTGTGAAAAGGAGCACCTTTTACGAGACTACCCAAAGAATCCTAATAATATGCCGAAAATCACTCCTATCATTGTCGTAGGTTTAGTTGTAGACTCCACAGGAAGTGTGACGTCCACTACACCAGTGCAAGTGATCACTAGGGCCCAAGCCTTACAACAGAACCAAAGCGTAGGCCAGGAAAAGAGCCTAGATGTTAGTGAAACGGAGAGCATGACAAAGAAGAGGACTAGAGCTTGGAGAGATAGTCATGAAAGAATGAAAAGACAATGGGCAAAGAAAATGAGTGAACTTGAGGAAAGCCTAAGAGAAACGAGAGCCAGGATAACCGAAATCACATCTCAAACTCCCTCTCACACTACCCCACCTCCACCATTCCCAACTCCATCCGACCCGCCACCTTCCAACCCGCCTCACCTAATCCCACCACCCCCTAGAGTAGGATCAGTCCTAGCAGATCCCACTCCCGAGGACCTAAACATGATGCTCAAAGCATATCAGGCCAGAATCCAAGCAGGGCCAAACGTAACTGATCATGAAAAGTGCTACCCTAGAGCAGAATTAGAGCTTGAATGAACCAAAATCTGTGCTAAAATGGTGGAGCTGGCTCACACCATGTTTGAAGCCAGTCGCCTCTTTAATATCTCTAGTTCAGCTAAGATGTAGTTGCACTTTGAAGGACTGTTAGAAAGAATAGAGAGGCTGATTGCACAATCAGAAAAGGAACCCGCCTCTCAACACAAGGACAAGGCAAGTGAAAGAGTAGGTCTTCCTGCCCAGGGAGCCTATGTGCCTAACCCTACGGAGCTAGACACATCATCTTCTATGAATCGGTTCACACCAAAATTCCTACGAGAGATTCAAGAAGACAAATGGACTAAAGAAAGTGAAGTCCCTCCTCCTATTGAACTTGTGGATGATGCACACGGCCAATTCCCACAAGACATCCCATCCATTTATGAGGAGCAGGAGAGCACCCAATCTCAGGAAAGATTAGAATTTGAGTCTAACTCTCTACAGGAATTACCCCACTTCACAGGTCCATGGGAAGCTAAGTCTACTTGTATGAGAGCACCCACGATCATGGTACGAAATGAGGACTCAGTCATACCTAGGAACACAGAGGTAGTGAAAAACACTAAAATACAATGCAACCTCATGTTAGAAGAGCTACTCAAAGTAAGGCTAGAGCTATGGAAACATGTAGCCAAACAAGTACTAGAGATAGCGAAACCTCGTTCCCAGGTAGGGTCCCAAAGAAGAGTGCCAGAAATACCCTTGGACAAGATAGGAGAAATGAGTGAGGGCGAAGAGGGAAACACATATCTTCCTATCACCCATCAAGGATACACCACCAAGGCCATTTTAGACTCACGCGCAGGAGTTGCAATTGCTACCACTTCCCTATGGAAGCGTTGGGGCAAGCCAGCACTCAGGCCCACGAGGATGAAACTGCAAATGGCCGATGGTCACATAGAGAGACCCTTAGGGATGTTAGAAGGAATAACTCTCACCACATGTGGTGTTGAGTTCGAGCATACATTTTCTATATGTGATTTTAGCAAAAATCATTCCTATGAAATGATCTTGGGACGACCCTTTATGCGATAGTTGCAAGTGGTACAAGACTAGGAAACCAATTCCTTGTATCTGCAACACTTGGGTGTTACGACCAAAGTGAATCTCAAAGATTACTCTCATAGAGATGTCCCTCCTATCCAATGGAATCCCCTCCATAGAGCCAAAGATGATACGGAATCGGTGCATTCCATAGGATCAGGATCCTCATGGATGCATGAAGACACCCACTTATGGATGTGCAAAGTAGCAGTAGAAGAAGAGAAGAGAGAAGAAGCCAGAGAGATAGGTGCAAAAGAAACACATAGATCAATTCAAGACCCAGCCTATGCACCTGTAGTCTTTCCTGATGAAGAATTTGAACCCCACGGCTGGGCAGAAATCCTAGCAACAATGGATGTAGCCATCAATGAAGAACAATGGACACCTCACAATTGTAAGATGCCACGTTGATTTTCCACCAAGAAAAAAAAAATAGATGTGTAGGTAATAATGAAATTTTATGTTTAGGATATTTTGATCATGTCTGCAAAATTTTGTAGCAATAAGTTTTTACATTCTCTCTCTAGAAAGTTGTCGCATGAAATTTGTATGTTAATTTCGAGCATGAAGATGAAGGAATCTGAAAAAGTGTTGTATGAGAGAAAGGTAGAGTATTCTTAGTAGAAAAACTTTACCTGATTGAATTTTTTGTAGTTCCTATGTTTTATGTCTCATTTGGTTCCATGAAGATAGGCTAATGAAGAGATTTTTCATGTTTTTTCATCTCTCTCTAGAATTTTTGATTTTGCAGGGCCCAAAAGTGATATCTGGAAGCAGATTTGGACCTGAGGCGTCTCTAACATTATTGTACAGATTTAAGAACTGAATATTTTTGTCTCTCACAAGCTCAAGCTGATTCCTCACTGTTTTTGAGTTACAGGGTTTTGAAAAGTGCCGTTTTCCAACACTTAAAAAATAAATAAATAAAATAGAAGCCTTCATTCATTCATCTTATTCATGTTCGCGGATTTAGAAAACGCACATGGGTATATGGGTTATTTTTGGGTGATTGACGTATGTGTGAGTGCGTTGCAGGGATTACCTCTATTTTTGCAGGTACGATTCTTGATGGTGGACATGAAAAGTAGATGCATGGGTGGTCCGGAAGTCTTGCATGAGACATGCGAAAAGGCGCTATCTTGGAGCATGCAGATTCTAAAAGTGCGGGTCTAGGAAGGCGTGATTGGTCGTGCACTGGCAAAAGGCGGAGATCCCAAAAAGACGAAGACTGAGAGATAGAAAAGGATGATGGTCGTACAGTCATTACGATCGTTTTTCGACTTCTAGAATTGCGATTGAGATTGAGATTGAGATTGAGATTGAGATTGAGATTGAGATTGAGATTGTGATTGTGATTGAGATTGGGATTGAGATTGTGATTGTGATTGAGATTGGGATTGAGATCAGCTCGGGGGTGGTCAGGTGGATGAGGCTTCACATTGAAGGAATCTGATAGATTTTGTAACGCAGATCAGAACTACTTGTAAATCTGCGCAGATAATAAAATTCTCTCTCTTCTTGTTCTGCGGTCGTATACTCTGTTTGCCTTCTTTATATCTTGTGATGTTGAAACCCATTATTGTGTGTGAGATTGTGACTCAAGTTTAGGAGACTTGTTACAAGTGGTATCAGAGCAGAGTTGGATTTCGGGACAAGATGAAAGCTTTGAAGAAGAAGATAGAAGAACAAGAGGAGCTTATCCGTAGATTGAATGCAGAATTACATAAAGAAAGATCCAATAAACAAAAAGAGGCTACTGCAAATGCTTTCATGGACCTCAATGCTAAAGGTGGTAATGGTGCGGGCACATCAAACGCACGTAGAGCTAGACGGCAACGTGAACCTGAAGAGGACGATGATGCAGGTGAATCTGCACTCAAGCAAGTGTTCAAAAGAGCAAAATTAAATGAATTTGATGGTGAGAAGAAAACTGGAGAGGATCTTGAAGCATGGATTGAGGAACTTGAATATTTCTTTGACCTGCACGTATTTAGTGAGGAATCAAAAGCAAAGGTGGCAATTCTGCATCTGCAAGGAGTCGCAAAACTGTGGTGGAAATCTTATATACAGACAAGAACACGTGAAGGTCCGATCCTCTCGAAAGAATTTCAAGAGCAAGCACAGAATCGTTATTGTTCTCCACATTATCGGATGGAAAAGAAAATGGAATTCTACTCTTTCAAGCAGCATGAGGATGATAGATATAACTTGTCTGTTGAAGAATATAAGGAGAAATTTTTACGTTTACATAAGTATGCACTAGAAGTTTCTGGAGATGCGCTGAAAAGCAAGTTTATTGAGGGTTTGCGGGAAGAGCTTCGCTATCAAGTAAAGGGGTCTGGATGTGTAGATTTTCTTGATGCGGTTGCAAAAGCAGAAAACTTTGAGAAGATGGAGAAGTTTACCACGAAAAAGGCATTCAAATCAAGGTTTATCTCAACAGGACATCGACCCCCAAGACCTATTTCAATAAATCAAAATGGACAGAGATCGACTAACTCTATTAACGGTCAAGGAGGAAGACCAAAGCCGAAGCAAACGGATACACCTAAGAAGCAAGAAGTTATGCACTGGCAACGTGATTCTGATTTCTTGGAGCGGGCTAAGAGGCTGGGACTTTGTTTTCGATGTGGAGAACAAGGACATCGCACTTTTGAATGTCCAAACAAGGCCATCAACCGTTCTATGCAAGCGAAGATAGCTCATCTACAAGAAGAAAACATGACAATTGAGGAAGCGGATGATCAAGGTAAGTGTTCTAGCCCTAGACTTCAATGCATGAAAACTTATTTTCATTCAAGGGCATCGGTGATTAGGATTATGGGGGACATATCCTCATGTAAGGTTAGTTTCTTGATTGATTCGGGTAGTACAAATTGTTTCCTTTCACTTAAGATGGCAGAAGCTTTAGGGTTGCATAGTGAGATGCAGACTAAAAGACCTGTACAGATGGCTAATGGTAGGATAGACTATTCTCGAGGCCGTATTGAGAATCTTGATTTTATGTTAGGAGAACATAAGTTTTTGGGTACCTTCCATGTAATTGAAATGAGAGAATGTGATGTAATCGTCGGAATGGACTGGTTAGTTCATAACACTGTCGTGATTGATTGTGAAAGCGGGATCCTTACTTTGAAAATAGAAGGGAAGGAACATCGTCTTGCGGGCAAGTGTAATTCAAGTTTTTCTCCTATTTCTGCAATAAAGTTGATTAGGGGTATTCGACAGGGTTGCGAGACATATTTGGTTTATGTGCATGACCTTCAGGAGAAGAAGAAAGAAGAGGAAATACCGGAATATGTTAAAAAACTTTTAGATGAGTACGCAGATGTATTTCCTGATGATCTACCGGGCATGCCTCCTCCTAGGAAAATTGACCATGCTATAGACCTTTATCCAGGAAGTGAGCCTTATTCTAGAGCACCTTATAGGTTCAATATTGATGAATTGAAAGAGTTGAAGCTCCAATTGGATGATCTATTGAAGAAGGAGTTGATAAGACCTAGTGTTTCACCTTGGGGAGCACCTGTTTTGTTTCAGAAAAAGAAAGATGGTTCATACAGACTTTGTATTGACTATAGGGGATTGAACAAGAAAACCATTAAGAACAAGTATCCACTACCACACATAGATGAACTGTTGAGTCAATTGAGTGGTGCCACAGTATTCACTAAAATTGACTTAAGATCGGGATATCATCAAATTAGAGTAAAGTCTGAGGACATACCCAAAACCGCTTTTAGAAAGGCAGAGATTGGTCGTGCACTGGCAAAAGGCAGAGATCCCAAAAAGACGAAGACTGAGAGATAGAAAAGGATGATGGTCCTACAGTCATTACGATCGTTTTTCGACTTCTAGAATTACGATTGAGATTGAGATTGAGATTGAGATTGAGATTGTGATTGTGATTGAGATTGGGATTGAGATTGATATTGTGATTGAGATTGGGATTGAGATCAGCTCCGGGTTGGTCGGGTGGATGAGGCTTCACATTGAAGCAATCTGATAGATTTTGTAACGCTGATCAGAACTACTTGTAAATCTGCACAGATAATAAAATTCTCTCTCTTCTTGTTCTGCGTATACTCTGTTTGCCTTCTTTATATCTTGTGGTGTCGAAACCCATTATTGTGTGTGAGATTGTGACTCAAGTTTAGGAGACTTGTTACAACGGTGATGAGGATGGCTATGACATTTCAGTTTTCTCCATAGAGCCAATCATGGGAGAGGCAGTGATAGAAGAGTGTGAACCTAGCCCTGATGCATTTGAAGATGCAAGTGACTCCGATCTAGATTCAATCATTATGGACCCACCTTTTGCATCAGAGGAAGAATACTTCTATGAAGTAGAATTTCAACCCCAGAGGCATGGAGAGCTTGCAAATGATGTAAGGCTAGCCACACATGTGACCCCGAAGGAAGAAAGAAAGAAAAGAAAGAAGAGAGAAGTCACACCAGAAGAGGAAGAATCTTTATTTGAGGTCTCGGAAAATTTTAAGAAGTATGAGATAGATGACAGGAGAGTCATGATCAGAATGCCTAACGAGAGGCACAATCGGGGGAGGCCTATGATAACAAAGAAACCACCAAGAAAATAGTGGTAGCTGTGGAAGAAGGAGAAGAGAGATGCACGTACATAGGCCATGACCTGACGGAAGATGAAGAGCACGAATTGATAGCCTTGCTAAGAGAATACAGAGATGTATTCGCTTGGAGTTACAAGGATTTGAAAGGCGTGGACCCTAACATATGCTCACACACTATCCCCATGACCTCAAATGCCAAACCTTCTAAGCAAAAGCCATACACATATAATGATAATTATGCGGCTAAGATCAAAGAGGAGATAGATAGATTGGTTGAAGCGGGATTCATCTATGAAATTGAGCACACTGAGTGGGTATCCCCCATCGTAGTGGTGCCCAAGAAAAATGGAAAGCTGCGTGTATGCATTAACTTGAAGAAGGTCAATGCAACCACAATTCGAGATAACTATCCGCTTCCTATCACTGAGCATCTCTTAGAAAGAGTAGCAGGCAAGGAAGTGTACAGCTTCCTTGATGGATTTTCGCGCTACAATCAAGTAGCCATAGCTCCAGAAGATCAACATAAGGCGGCTTTTGCCATTGAATGGGGCATTTTTGCCTTTAGAGTAATGCCATTTGGGCTTACCAATGCACCAGCCACCTTCCAGAGGCTGATGTGCCATGTATTTAAAGAGTTCCTGAGGAAGAACTTGGAAGTCTATGTTGATGATCTTTGTGCTCATTCCAACACTAGACAAACCCATATTCCTGAACTCAGACAAATCTTTGACAAATGTAGAGAATATCAAGTCTACCTGAACCCAGAAAAATGCGTTTTTATGGTCAGGCAAGGCAAGATTCTAGGACACAGTGTGTCAAAGAATGGCATATCCACTGATGAAGAGAAAGTAAGAGCCATAGCGGAGCTACCTAGGCCAAAGAATGTCAAGGAAGTACAAGCTTTCATGGGGCATTGTGGTTATTACCGACGGTTTATACACATGTATGCCATCATAGCAAAGCCTCTGTATGGACTTTTGACTAACTTTGAGTGGAGTGATGAGTGTGAAAATTCCTACAATGAGCTTAAACGACGATTATGTTCAGCCCCAATCTAGACTACACTAGATTGGAATAAACCCTTTCATGTTCATGTGGATGCATCCAATTATGCTATTGGATGTGTACTCACACAACCTACTGGTGAAGGTAATATGGATCTCCCAATTGCCTATGCCAGTAGACAATTGAATGTTGCTGAACGGAACTATACAACCACCGAACGAGAAGGATTAGGCATGGTGTACGCGGTTAAAAAGTTTAGAAACTATTTGCTTGCAAATAAGTTCAAATTTTTTACTGATCACCAAGCTCTACTGTACCTGGTAAACAAGCCATGTAATACAGGCAGATTAGTAAGATGGTTTCTCTTACTAATGGAATATGACTTTGAGGTAGTAGTGAGGAAAGGCAGGACTCATTTGAGAGCAGACCATCTCTCTAGGCTCACATCTGGAGAGGCCCCACAGGAGTATCAGATGACTTACCTGATGCTTACTTGTTTAATTTGGAGGTTGTACCTCAGTGGGCTAAGCCATTAGTGCCAGTATTGACATACGGTCCTAATCACCCGGTAATGCACATAGAAGATAGAGAGATAGTAAGAGCTCAAAAGTATCATATCTTGGCAGGTAGTATGTACAAGCACACAGATCAAGGGATCTTGGCTTGTTGTGTGGAAGAGGATGAGTACAAAAAATGGTTGCAATTAGCACATGTAGGTGCATTAGAGCAACACTACTCAAAGCAACGGACCCTGCAGACCCTGAGGAGACTAGGAGTGCATTGGCCAACCATGGAAGTTGATGTCCATAGAATGTGCAAAGAATGCCCAATCTGCTACACTAAACCACGAGTGGAACACGCCACTCTTTATCGAGTGTCTTTAGTGCCAGATTGGAGTGAACCATTAGTAGCCTTCATGAGGACGAAAACATTCCCTCAAGATATGACCCTGACTAGACAAAGAAGTCTAGAACAAGAAGCCCTAGATTACTCACTCATTGGTGATAATTTATACAAGCGTGGTAAAGATGGTTACCTAAGACTATGTGTCCATGAGAGTGAATATCTCAAGATCTTGGAAACTGCTCACCAAGGTGTAGCAGGAGGACACTTTGGACCAGATTGGGTGATCAAGGCAATACTATTTGCGGGCTTTTGGTGGCCGAACCTTCACATGGATGCACATACCTATGTGAAACGGTGTGATGTCTGTTAGAGAACTCAGTACCCTCTACGCAAGGATGAGATGCCACTGAAACCCATGATGGGTGGACGTGCATTCTCTAAGTGGGGAATAGACTTTGTAGGTCCTATTAATCCCCCAGCTAAGGGTTCACATGCTGAATACATCATTGTTGCCACAGACTATCTAACAAAGTGGGTAGAGGTAAAAGCTACGACAAAGAATGATGCTCAGACAACAGCTAAGTTCTTATTTGAGAATGTGTTCACAAGGCACGGGCTACCTATAGAGCTAGTTAGTGATAGAGGCACTCACTTCTTGAATGAAGTTATTGAAAATCTGCTCCAAGAATTCTTGGTAGTACATAAGAAGTCTGCCCCCTATCACCCTCAAGCTAATGGCCAGGCTGAGAGCACAAATAAGATCTTATGCAATGTACTGACGAAATTAGTGAACAATAAACGCTCTAATTGGGACAAACAGCTGCACCATGTTGTTTGGGCATACCAAGTCGCCTACAAAACGGTACTCCAAGCCACCCCCTTTCAGATGGTATTTGGCCAAAATGCAGTGCTACCGTTGGACTTCTTAATACCTACATTGAAAGTAGCACAGGAGCATGAGTGGACGGGTCATGAACTCTCTTCGAGAATTTTTGACCTTGAACGATTAGGTGAAACCCGACTAAGAGCTGCAGCAGGAATATATGCAGGTAAGAAACGAGAGAAGGCATACTTTGATGCCCACGTTAAGGATAAAGGTTTGAAGGCAGGCGACCTAGTATTATTCTACACTTTGAAACAACATGCGAGGAAACTAGAGAAGAGAGGCTACAGACCCATGATCATTAATAGAATCTCAACAAGTGGAGCAGTGCAACTAGCCACATTGGAAGGCGATATTCTGCCGAGCTACATAAGTGGGTGCAGAGTCAAGTTATATCAGGAACCTCTGACGGAAGAGATGCTAAGTCGACTCAACACTGCTAAGAAACGCAAAGAAGAAGAAAGACGAATTCGAGAAGAAGCTCAAGCAGAAGCATTGGAACGTATCCGGAGAATGAAGTTGAGAAGACAGGGTAGAGAGCAACCTAGGGCAGAGGCATATGCAGATCAAGGATATCATGTGGCTATGTGTGAAGTTTCAGGTATTAGCTCTCATAGGATAATTAATCGACGTCCTTTTATAACCTTAGAGATAGGACAAGGAAAGGGTGCAAGGACTGTAGGAGCCTTGATTGACTCTGGTGCAGCCACTAGTGCTGTTAAATTTTCATACTGCCAAGAGCTGAAATTAACTCTCAATCCTATAGAAGCATATCTCATAGGATTGGGGGGTGTGGAAACCCCTTGCATGGGCGAGGTAGAACTTCCCCTCTATATTCAAGACGAAGTAATGACAGTCAAAGTACTAGTGTGTCAAGATGAGGACCTCACTGAGCCTCTTGTCTTGGGTCAAGATTGGATCTATGATCATGCAGTCAACTTAAACCTAAGAAGTGGACTTCTTCAGGTTTGGGTCAATGAGGAACGCATTACGATCGAGTTAGGAAATGAAGCACTCAAGGAATTAGGTAAGGCACCCACTCCTGGTCCTTCCAGGAGTACACATGAAGATGACCATGCTATTCTTGTCCAAAACTGTGTGATGCAGAGGGATGATTGTCTCAACAAGGACGTTAAGGATACGACGGAACTCCCTTCTTTTTCAAAAGCCACAGGGATGCAGCAACCTAAAGCGGATCAAATGCAGAAGCAACAGACTACTTATGCTCGAGGCACAAAGAAAATACGATGCACGGTGTCTCAACCACCAAAACAAGTGTGGGTACAGAAAAGCGACCATCCTATTGCGGTCAAGACACAACAACTGGCTCAACTTCCTATTAGTGATCAATGACATGACACTAATAAGAAGTCCTCCAAAAATCCTTCTGTGAAATTGAAGTCTATCTGGGTACCCAAGAAGTCAATGAAGGCTCGCCCACAATCAAGACAAATTTGGGTGCCTAAGGCTTGTTTGCGGGCTCAAATAGCTACACCGAGACCACACCCTGTTCAACATAGTTCACTCACTCGAACAGCTGTTACCCACTTGTATTCAATACACACAAACACACATTGGCCCATGAGCACGAGTAGAATCACTTGTGAATGGGTCCCTAAAAAGCCTCATTTCCAAGCAGACACTCTTATGAAGCTGTCCAGAGTCTCCAAACAATCAAAATAGAGTGCCATCCATCATGTTTGGCAACCCAAACCTTGTAACAAACCATCTGACCTAATTGTAAAACCACATCCACTTACTAACTGCATCCACAATGCACCCGACCCCCAATGAGCTCATAGGCATTCAGTATCAGCTAACCACACTTCACACTCACATCCATGCGAGCACTAACTAACCAACTAACTATATCACAATTCATCAAGTTAATGTTGTAACGGGGACACAGTGTCATTTTGTGTCCATTGCAATGTTAACAATCATTCATATATTCTCACAGAACAGGCAATGATTTCCGCTGTCGGTGCGAAAGCGACGGTCGGTGGATCAGGGCGACCGCCAAAAATACGGCGCACACCGGGTGCTTGGAGCAATCTCAGGAAAGAAAATAGACTTTCAAGGGAAATTCAAGAGGATTGATTATGTCGATTCAAAACCCTTTGAGAGAAACATAAATGGGAAGTCCTTGCAAATTATAAATCAATTACCTTTGGACAATTACTCATCCTCGTCCATTCCAATATCTCTAATGATTGTTAATGGCACATAACATTAACTCTTAAGATTCATCTTCACAACAAGAGTTTATATGTTAAACATTTACGATAAAAAAATGTCACAACTCATGGGTTTTATTATTCAAACCATTTAATTTTTATTATCAAATGCTGCATAAAACAAAGATTCATAAGATCTCTTACAAAACCTTTTGCTATAAAATAAGACCTCTTAATGTTTCAATTATAGCAAACGACTAGAAATCAACTTAGTATGAACAAATCTTTCCTTCTGTATCTCTTTATAAGTGACGTTGATAAACGAAAAGAATTACTTAAGCAAGAAGAAAAACGAATGAATGGTGATTTATTAATTTTCATTTCGCAATGATGTATAGATAACTGATCTCAATAAGGCAGCAAGATAAATGTTAAAAGCAGCTAAACACGATTGTTACCTGTCATTAAGATCAAATTTGATCACAGATTACCTTAAAACTTCCAAAAGAAAACTAACACTGCAGAAGCGCTTTCTAACCACAATCCGGAGTATTTCTTTAGTATCTTTTCTTTCTCAATTGTTTCCCAACTAAATGACCTTAGCAAACTATTACGACAATTGAACACATAACTCATAAAACCTGAACAAACAGCTCATAGATTTTGATACTGGTTCATGACAATAAAGATTCCAACGTTTTAGAACGTTTGAAAAGTATATAATAGCCGTTTTTTAGCATAAAAAATGCGAGCTACAAAGGGCTTCTCTTCAACATCTCACTGTTTTCTTCATGTCCTGCAGAATTAGATATGAATCACAAAGAGTATCACCAAACGCGTACATAAAAATCTGAAAAGAACATTCTTGAATCTCCAGATCAATTACGCTACATCTAAGCTTCTACCAACGTGCACATACAGACTGTTGCAGACTTAATGTGTTCTTACTAGTTATTAATTCAATCTTTGTCCAAACTTTCATTCACTTGTACCGTTTCACCTATAGAATAAAACAATCTGCAATTAAGTACTCTACTCAGAAGTGTGGAATTCTAGATGACTAATTGCGCATGCATTTGTGGTGAGTAGGAATACGCTAAGATACTCTAAATAGAGGGTGAAATAGTAATGGTACTTGGATTACATCAATTCCTGTGCAAAGTTATATCAAACAAAACTTTACACGGATAATTACAACGTTATGAGATTATGAAGAAGCCCGCGCAATTTGGGAAACATCTTCCATCTGCAACTTATCAACACAGTAGATCGTAAGTGTCAAAGAAGTGTGTGCCAAATTCTTCATATAATCTTCAATGGAGCTACCGATTACAGAGAACGACAAACATAACCATTCTCACGAACAATTCTGAGAAGAAAGAATTTCCATACTTTTGAGTGATTCCTAAAATCTCTGTAGCTGGAATGGTATTTCCTTCCTTTGAATGATGATGGAGCATTACGAAAAGCCGAAAACCAGTTGACAGTTTACGCAGGTCATCGTCAGCTTATAGTAAGCATCGAGCAAAGCAGAACGAAGCAGCAGACCTTTCTTTCCAAGATAATCAACTCCAATAGAATTTGAATCATATATCCTCAATTGATATGTAAGACCTGGGCGACGACAGCACCTTTGTCATCAAATATTTCATAGTTCACAGCCACCTCTCACAAATCAGTAGCACATCGTGAGCATGGCGCCTGCAGATGAGCATCCTTTCGATAGAAAATTCCGCCGTTCGAATCTGTTTGATCCTTCTTAATACGAACTACCTCCAGATCCTCCCTCCAAACATCGCAACTAAGAGTGCTTGGGTCAGAACAGTACCCTTCTCTCTCTGCTCAATCTGAATCTTCATGCCCGTCTCTACCTTTGGCATAACGTCTGTGGTGTACCCAAAAGTCCTCCGTAATTTTCTCCATAATTTTCCTTTCCGCTTGCATGCGCTCTACACTGTTTATCACCTCTATTTTTCGTTGAACGATGGAACTCCCTTCCTTTTTGGATGATGACTGCACCTTTCCATGGGTGCTTGATTCAACGGAGGGAGACTTTTCGTTAAGGCCATACGCAATAGCTGCACACAACATTCAATCCAGAGATAACTCTCACGGTTTTAGTAGCTTGTCGTTGAGAATCCTTAAAGTACACAGGTACCATAATGACATCACGAAGTCGTGAGCCTTCGAAGAGCTCTTCCATGCCTTAATGGAACAAGATCCACATCTCCTAAGAATTGAAGTGTTTGTCTTTCTGTGAAAATGTACTTCCTTGGAATGAAATAGAGAATGGTATCGATGACCCTTCCTCTATCAACTTGACAGATTTCTTTGATATGCGCAAATCATATCGTGAACTTTTGTGCTGAGAAATATTCGGATTTGAAGCGGGTAGAAGCGAGAGTAGAGATAAGAATCTCTACGACACTCACCCCCACCAAACCTATGCATCCTCCGGATGCGCCAAACAAAACCTGTTTTCTGCTTAATGATAAAATCAATTTCATAGCATAGTGTATGTGCATGGGTTTTAAAATCAAAGTGCCTTATGCAGGGCTGTGTAATTAGCCCTATCAATGCATACTTTAAAATGCATGTATCAAATTAATGGTGCAATCAATAAAAGAAATAGCTTCTGAAGACGAGGCTTGTGCACTCACTCACATACATAGCAATGTGGCATTACATAAATCCTTACAATCACTCTTATGTGCAAGGGTAATACTCAATCGGTGCCTAAATGCATGGTCATGTAGTGTGACCCTACTATGCATACTTTATGTGCATGTTCAAAATTATGGTGCATATGAGGTAAGAGCTTTTGATGAAGAGGTTTTCTATCTCCTATACTTAGAACTTTTCTCAGATTTGATAATGCATTGTTACAATTTGATAATGGTGCAAATGAACGTGCACCTAAGGGCAAAACTCAATGTGTGTTCATACATAATTTAATGCATACTTGAAATGCACGCTTAAAGAAAAATGGTGCAAAAATGGAACTAAAAGTTACTCATAGTCTATTTTTAAAGAAAATCTTGGTTCATCAATCAGCTCCCAATCTTCATGCTAAAACCTGTAAAATAAATCAACTCAAAAAACTTGTGAGAAACATAATTATTAGCAGACTTATACAAAAGGTAGCAATCCAAGATAATATTTCTCGATAGTCCATCTGCAAAAACCAAAGCAATATTAAATCAAACTTTGTAGCTTTCCTGATATTCCACTGAAATATTAAATCCTCCATTCTTGCTTGACCTGTATCAAACCACTCAAAAATTTGATTAGAAAAACCAATATTAGAATCATTAAGGCAAAACAAGTGTTCATTTATATTGAAACCCTTCAATTCATATTTTTCAAATGTATAAATCTCATTGTTTATAATTTTCTCATATTGTTCTTCCTTATAGGGAGAATCAATGTGAGTAATAATTTTAGGAGAAGCTATTGTGATGAGTGGGATTTCTTTATCACTTACATCACTCACTTCTTCAATGAATAATTTGGGAAGACTTTTAGAAGAATCAAACAAAGATTTCTGATGTTCACACTCATGTTTGTTTAATATTTTGTGTTCTGAAAGTGTAATTTGGTTTTCATCATTCATCATTGGTGTAGCATAATTTAATTCATTGTTTGGAATTTCAAATTTGTTTTCTTCATTTATCTTTTGATAAGTACAATCTAAATCGTTGCTTTTAGAAAGAGGAAAATATTTAAGGTTTTGGCGTTCATATCTAAGAGCAAGTCGATGAACTTGCTTTTGCACATATATCCAATCATTGGTCAGGCCATTTGAGGTATTATGTTCTTCTAAAAGAGGCTCTAGGTCTTTTCGAATTGAGTAATCAAGGATAGTTAAAAAATTTATAACTTTATAAGGCTCTAGATAAGTTTGTTCTTGCTCAGGTAAGTCACTAAACTGTTCTTCAAACTCTTGAAAACTCTCAATTAAGTTCTCTTTTGGTTTAGATGTAGTTACCCAAGCTTGAAACGTTTCATGATTTCTTTTTGTTGAATCCTCGAAAAATAATTCTTGTAGCAATTGGGTCTTAAAAATATTCCAAGGTATAGTGGACGAGCCCAACCTAAGGCTTATTCTATCTCGGGTATCTCCATTTGATATACGCCTAAAGGTGGAAACCCAACTATCCCTAGGTATGCCATATTGATAGACTAAATGTTCATACTCCTTGAGATACCTAGTAACATCTTTACCACAAAACTCTTTCTTCTCTATTTTAAGGTCATCAATCAATGTCCATACTCTGTTTTCTATGAGATAAGGGTCCATGAGGAAAGCTCTATCTCTTGACCACTCAAAACTATGTCACAAATATCAGATTTCCCTGAGCTGCTATGCCGCTCTTTCACGTCGGGTTCACCAAGATGTCGGGAAGTTGCGGACATACGGCTGGTGGATCAGGCAGCCAGTAAATCCCTCGGCACACGCAGGGTGTATGAGACAATCGTAGGTACAAGGGGATATATGTTTGTGAGTCTAAGATAAAAGAAATTCTAAGAATTAAACGTGCGAAAGATGCGAAAAAACAAGTGATTGACAACAGAATTTCTACATTACTCGTAAAATCTAGGAAATATAAAGTCGATAATTGAAACACTTTAAATGTTTTAAGCCCCGTAAGGCTGTGCTGCTCTATATAGTTCCATGGCTTTGATTTGATACGGTGACACTAAGGTTTCCTTGGTAATTTGATTTTTAATTAGCTCCTGTTCTTGAGTTGTATTTTGATCTATGCTTGATTTCCGCACTAATGCTGGTGGAAATAAGTCATCGTTAAATTCTGGTTCAGGCAAGACGATGGTAAATAATGGTAATAAGCGCGAAACAAGACGATCGTATTCAATCGGCCGTAACGTCTCGTGAACTATTTTATCTTTGAGTAATTCAGGTTCACTATGTTCGTTGGTAGATGAAGGTTCAAGTGGAGATGGTAATAAAGTGCTTAAAATTAAATGTTCTAATTCATGTTTCCTAACAGATTCATTTTTAGCATTACTAGTTGTTCCTTTTTCTATCGACATACGAATGATCAATTCCAAATCTTTTCTGAGATAAACAAGAAAAATTACAATTAACAAGAATGCAAATACAAATTTGAGTTCGATTGAATCCTAATGACAATACTGGATGATATAATTGCTTTAAACGATGGCTAATAATATGAGAGTCCTATACAAGGCTTAATCAGGAAAATTTCTAAGGATTTATATCCGATTGTTGGGTGATTTGTTGAAATCTTCTCTTTTGTCACGATGCTCTTTGATACTCTTGCTTTCAATCTTCAATGTTTGTTTCTGCAAGAAACATTAGGTTTGTAAGTAACATTACAAAAAAAAAATCATTAAGAAACATAAACTTACATTATCATGCAAATGCATATGTTCATGCATACATTAAGACCTTTACATACTCATCATAATCACATACTTACTCTTATCACATATTTATATATATGCCTACTAATAAGTTATGATGCATAATAATGCATCCATTCTCACATTTCCTAATGCATTTAATATTAACATGCCTTCACATTCTTAACTATGCTAATATATATCCCTATAAACTCTTTTAAGCATATTAGTATTCATGTTCGTGCATACTAATGCATTTACATATTCTCACGTATTTAAACATATGCTTTTTCATTTATATGAATACATACCCTACTCATGCTTTTCATTATGTGCACATACATATGTATACTTATGCACATATATCAATGTACATAAAAAATAAATTATCAATAAATAAAATAAAAAAATTCAAACATATCATTATGTCTCTTTTTTCTCTCTATCGTTGTTTCTTTCTC
Organism: Ceratopteris richardii; assembly: GCA_020310875.1. Classification (NCBI taxonomy): domain Eukaryota; kingdom Viridiplantae; phylum Streptophyta; class Polypodiopsida; order Polypodiales; family Pteridaceae; genus Ceratopteris; species Ceratopteris richardii. Next base: position 69,392,008 of record CM035428.1, on the reverse strand, counting down.
TCTGTCTCTCTTTCTATGGACAGAATACCTCGATATCTCACAAAAGTGCAGGGTCGAATGACGGTGTTATCACTTATTAGTAACAATAACTTATTGAGAGTCCTGTTCACAATAAATAACGTGATCTCTTGCCAACGACGACAGTCTCAAAAATGCGAATAGATGGCGTTAACAAATTTCATGAATTTGCGCTTCATTCAAGCGGCACATCTCTCTCTCTCTCGTGACAGATTGTGTGTGCTGCACATTGAGAAGCTTCTGTGCTCAGGTGCTCCCTGGCTATGGTGATAGTAGGCAAAGCATCGACTACAGTCTTGGAAGCAGGAAGAGTCCCATATTTGTTCGGATCATCCTCGCCTAACTGCTGTATAAGATGCTCAAGCCCAGGCCCTACGAAGTAATCTCCAATTATTCCAGGTAATCTTGGGTTCTATATGCACCAACACCCAAGTTTAGCTTCAGATCGCTTGTATCGGCTCCGAAAGCCTCCGAGTTACCAAGAATAGGGTCTGTAGGAGCCATGGGGACGGCGTGGAAGCGTGAGGCATCCATAGCGACAGCCATATTGAGCCTGCTTCTATCTCCTTTATCTTCGGAAGTGCAAAACAATTGCCAGTACTGGTTGCAAGCGAACTCTTTCTGAGACCGCAAAACTTCGTTGTTGTAGAGTCAGCAGCCTGAGAAATCGTCGCAAAGCTAAAAGGTACTATAGCCATGGAGCTTCAGATGAAAAGCCTACGAAAGACAAGTCGAAGATGAAATGAATGACTGGGCACGGATCTGAAAAGATCAATTCATGAGCTAGAACCCTCATCAGATTGCTGCCAGATAATCCTGCCCAATTGGCCTTTCCTCAGAACGTTGTACCATTGTGCGCTATGGACCTGCACAACGAGGGCGCTCTCCGAAGTATTCCTCTATGCCAACAACAGAAGAAACTACCAGGCACTTACGAAAAAGCTCAAAGAAGATACGGGTCATCCAAACATGATGCGCATACCCAGATACGTGCTGATGTTATCTGTGGCAAGAGAACCATGTATAGATTTTTTTTTACAGATCGTACATGGATCCTTCTGCGTCTCTCTTCCTAGAAGCCATCGCATACGAGCATCATTGCACATGATGACGGATCTACAGTTCAATTATTTCTCTCTAATATGCGTCAGAGATAGCTATGTACGTGGACTAGTAGTAAGGAGATAGAATATGAGCACGAACACAAACAGAAGACAGAAGGAGAATGGAAAAGTAGAGAGGAAGGTACCTGCAAGAAACATTAGGAAATAACAGAGCTCTTCACACATATAAATACTTACACAAGTCATTTCTAAGCCACTCTTTTGGTTTCTACTTTTTGTCCTCATCCATCCTTTTTCCTATTAACATTCACCACACTTTCCAGTTTAACTTTTCTACTTTAATTACACACTCTACTTATACCATTCTTTTCATCTTCACTAATTCTCTCCACTCTTTCTCTTAACCCACTTTTTTCACTTTAAGTGCATCTTCTATTGCGACCACTCCTTCATTCACTTTAATTACACATTTAGCTCACACCATTCTTTACACACTATTCATATAAATCACTCATTAATTATCCATTACTTTTTGATTTTAATTGAATTATCCTACCTTTCTTAATTTAATAATGCATTTAAATTAGACTTAGGTTAAGCATTTAATATATTCAAACCTTAGTTTTTAAATGCACACAAATAATTAAAGTAATTATTAATGACATAATTTAATGTTTAATACATAAATATGTAATTTAGATATTAATGTTTTTGAGTAACATCTATGTTAACCCTTTAAATATATTAAATCCTAGAAACCCTATTGGAAACCCATAAAACCCCCTGGGTTAGATCATTAAAATCCTTCTGAACCCTAGCTTTAACCCATTATAACTCATCTAAACCCTTAACAATAACCAACTCTTATAAACAACACATGAATTCAAGAAACCCTAGGCTGAATACCCATAATTCTTGAATGTTAAATAGGAAATTCTCATTAAATAAGTAATTAGGGTAAACATAAAAGGTTTGAGATCACCAATAAAGTTGTTTTCATGTTCTCTGTCATTAACTGGAAAGTTGAAAAACTTTCCGACACCGCAACATGGCTGACGCTGCGGGAACAAGCTCTCAAACAGGAACGAGCCAGCAAGTGGTGGACTTAGACGGTTTACCCGTTTTGCCTGAGACAAATGAAAGACCAGACAAATTGCAGGCCATCAAAATCATACCTATTGCGGACCCTCCCAGTGGCCATACCATACCCGTAGGAAAAGCTTCCCACTGGTTTAGTGAAGTGGCAGGACCCTTGGGAGAGGGAACATACCTATGGGAATCAGAGTTGGACTTCAATGGGAAGCCAGGTAAATACCATTTCTTTACAAGGGAATTCGAGAAGTTACAAAATGCAAAAGGTCTACGTCCAGTATGGGAGAAGGCAGGATTGGGTACATACTTCAGTGCCCGGCTCCCAAAGCTTGACTTCATGCAATGCTACTATCTCATCAACACCTTGACTCCAAACAATAACCCAAAAGGCGCAAGCTCATTTGTGCTTCCATCTCTGACAAAGGGAAATGAGCTCAAGAGGTTTAGGCTATCAAACAACTTGGTGAGAGAGGCCCTAGATATGCGCGGAATGCATATTCCAACAGAGAAGGAGACCCTAGTGCCTGATTACATGAAGAATTGAAGCCTCACCAAGCTCAAGGACATGGTGGCCATGATGCCTAATATTGCAATCCACCTTCGCATGTGCATGCAACACTTTGCTTTTCCTGCCCAAGATAGATTCACCATGCCACCCAAAAAGATATGGTTTAGTTTGTATCTGGCAGAGACATAGAGCCTTACCATCAACTTACCCCACTGGATAATTGACCAGATACACCTAGCCCACAAACGATGGCCACGGAAGCATGTTTTATATGGATGTTGTGCTCTGACTAGAATCATTAATAGGTGTTTGGCTTATGACATCCCTATTCAACGGGCCCTGATGTGGAATCGAGTAGAGCAGTTTAGAGGCAGGACATCCACTGGACCCCCTTCTAAGAAGATGAGAGGTACTGTCCAAATCCCTTGCGCTCAACCACGTGGAGCCACCCTAACACCAGACGTTACCCCTCCACCCCGGAGAGTTCGGCCATTCACACTACGACTTCCAAGATGTAGCACCGATGGGCCTAACTTGATATTTCCTCCAGTCCCAACCGATCTTGAATTTCCTGGTGGCGCACCCTTGGAAGAACTCACGAATGAAGACTTCGAACAATTGTTACAAGACGTGGAGCTGGAGGCAGAAGAGGAACAACAAGTGGAGAATGTTCAACTGCAGGCAACAACCTCCCAAGTACCTGTCACCACAGTTGAAGTGGATGAAGAGGATGATGAAGATGAAGAATAGGAGGAAGATGAGGAGGATTATGATCAAGAGCATCAAGATGAGCAACAAGAAGTGCGAGAACTTGTAGGTGCACCTGCATACACAACTCAGCTACAAAGGTTATACGATACAATCAAAGCAGTACAAGAAAGGCATCAACTCTCTCTTGTGTCAGGCCAAGCTTTGATGCAAGAAATGCTATCAGATGATGGGGTGGATCAACATTTTATTGACACCCTCAAATTAGTGTCAGAATCTTTAGGAGTTCCGAAGGCTGTCCACACAGCAGTCCGCCAGTCCGTGAGGTATGACAAACGCAGAGTTGACACATTACCACGAGCAGGTAAGACTATCGGGATACCCGTCACAGAACAAGAAGTAACCATTGAAACCACAGCTACCCCCACCACCACCATTGACCTCTCTGTTGAAACCTTCGTTCAGACATCACCCATCTCACCCCAGCACCCCCCATCACCACCTTCTCCACCCCCACCACCACCTCCCACCATGGAAGAAACGACAGCCATCACCTCTACCTTCACTTATAACCCAACCTCATTCACATCATTCTCATTTCGAGAACCCACCTCACAAGACACCCTCTTCTCTTCCATCACCAATCCCTTGTACACTTCAACCCTTCTGTCCTCCGAACCCATAATTGGCCATCCCATAATTCCAAGTGTGGTTGGAAACCCTGCACCCACAGAAGGCACCCTGTGTTTCCCAGCCTATCCCCCAATACGGATACCTCCATTCCATGACCCTCACTTCCCATCTGTCCCCTACACCTCATTCACCCTAACCACACCACCCCAACAACCATCCTTCGTGGTGCAGTCCACCAGCACTCCAATGTTTCAGAGGCACATTTCCCCGATGTTCGCAACGACATCAATCTACACAAACACCACACTCACTTCACCTACCATACCAACCTACATGGTAGCCCCTATACACACCACTCTGTCTGACCCAATGGACATTTCACCCACCATAGCACCTCTCCCCACAATTCCACCCTCTCCCCCTCCACTACCCCCCACCTCACAACTCAACACATCATTGGCACACACAACATTTACTACCTCCCTTCCCATTCCCACTTCCCCTGCATTCAAAACTTTCCCCCTTGCATCTCATAATGTAAATATCACATTTAATACATTACTTCAGTGTGCACATCAACTACAACAAGAATACCATCAATTGGAAGAACGCAATGCTGCCCTCCAGGCAGAATCTCGGCGCCTACAGGCTAGAGTTAACACTTTAGAAGCTGATTACCAAACACTCCTAACCGAACATACCACTTTACAGCAAGCTCACTCAGAATTGGAATAAAAAATATCGACGGTGGATGATACAGTAGTCAAGGAACTAGAAACTGTGCTCCAGGTGCAAATGATATCTAATGTACACTCAGATGCAACCTGGGGCTATTAAGGAAGCATATGGCAGCAACATTGCAAGAAAACAAGCGGCTTCAAGAACAAAACCAATATAATTTTGAAGCAGCTATGGAAGGAACTGCAGGAGCAACCATTAGCCCTACCAAGTATCGAGTAGTCCCCTCAGAAGACATTCGCATCTTACTCAAGGAACATGCAAATTTCTTGGAGTCATATGAAAAGCTAGAGGCTGAATGTGTGGACCTTACGAAGCAGATAGCCAGTGCCCCCTCAGCTCAACAGGAGCCGATAATCTTGAAACACTCTATAGAAGAATTAGAGACCCTCCGGAAGCAGGTGGCAGAACTCCAAGCACGCCTCTTACCATATGAAAGGCCACCCTCGCCAACTGAAGAACCCGAACCTGAAACAGTAGTGGAAATCCCAGTCGATGACAGCTATGAAGAGCCATACGAGCCGATGCCAACACCCGGCGGTCCGGTTACAGAGGAAGGACATGACACTTTAGAAATTGGAGTTCCAGATTGGGTTAAAAGGGTCGAGAAAGTGGGAAAGACACATGATGATCGCGTTGCCGTGCAAATTCAATCTCTCACAAATCTGGAAGAAACTGTCCTTCGATCTTCTTACTTTCAGAACCTATCCCACCAACGGTTGATCACAACATCAGAGCCGCAATACATGCCTTACTTTGTCTTGCTACATGATTATAATGCAGAAGTTAAAAGGCATACAGGGAAGGAGCCCTCATTCGCCACTCAATTTGAGCCAGAGGACTTACCGGCAGATGCACGTGCTGGCTCGATCTTCCAACCTAATTGGCGTGCACGTCTACTAACCGATTACCCTGAGATGATGAGCACCTGGGCAACCATGCCACTGTATATCAAGTATAATCCATGCTATTGCCCAATGGTACATCGTAGATCCTGGCAAGCATTTGCAATCAAGGTACGCAACAATAAAGAATGCTCGGCTTGGGTTAACTATCCGTATTTTGCTCCACCTCGAGGGACCCCAACCGTTGCTTACATGATATCAACAATTCGACACTGGTCTACCCGTCTAAACAATGTACCTGACATAGCAGCAAAAATGTGTATGAAAATATTCGAACTCATGAGAATTGTCTTCAAAACCTTTCGGAAGGTACAAGCTCCATACATCTCTGCCCCCGGATTCTCTCAAGGTAATAAGGATTTAGTCTACGACATGAGCCAGACTCCCTCGGTCAGCATAATCTTTGCCTGGCATGCACGTATAAAGTATTTACCCGCATGCTTCAAGCAGACATTTGAGGAAATGATCTCTACAGGGTTCTGGGAATATCATTCAGAAATTTTCATTCCCAGACCGACACATTTGCTACGTCTATTCGCCGTCGAACAAGCCATCCATGCAGATCAGTTACGTCTACCACATCCGAACATTCCAGGGCCCATTGATTGGGATTGCATGATGACAGATTTGGCCAGAGGACTACGCATCCAAGAACATCAGCTTGCCACTCATGTTGTGGAATATTACCTACATCACTCCCAGCAACAAGGGTCTATCAGGGACGACAGACGCGAGAGAGGGGGGGGTGTTGAAAGTAGTCAAGGACTGATTAGACAAGGAAGCCAGCGGAGAGAGTCAGAGTGAGGTGAACGATTCAGTAGACAGAGCAGTCAACGCAAATCTGGCAGATAGGCCCTTCAAATTTTTCCAAATCAACATCTTTATAATAGTGATTCTCATCACTAACAATCATTGTAAATACCATTTCATATTTTTGTAGCTCCATTTTGTGCAAGCCAAGGAGTCCTTGAGCTTGAGGAGCATTAGAAGTAGCTACCTACCAGTTTTCATATTTTTTAGACTCCGTTTGAGCCTTCAAATAGACCCTAGAACCTAATTTTTAACTAGGTCAGACACTAGGTCTGGACAGGGCCAAAACCTAGTCAAAAACTATAAATAGAGCTAGAGAGCTCATTTTTGAAACAAGCTGGTAACTGATCTAAACTTGTATGAGCATTTTGGAAGTAATCTAAAGAACTCCATTGCTTCTCACTCTTGGTCTTACCGTGTGTGCGCGTGTGTGTGTATGTGTGTGCATGCTAGTGTGCTTCTCACTCACGCACTTGTGCCTTCACTTGCTCGAGGTCTTCATACCATCCTCACGTCTTCCCGGATTGACATTAAAGGAGGTGCTACTCATCACTGAGCTACAGGGAGTGTTGAAGATAAATGTACAAGATCATTTCCACATGGGCTATGCTTGGATAAATTTACCAAATATAAAGATAAAGGAAAAGACGAGAAAAGAAAAAAAGAAAAAAAAAGTCTAGTCAAAATTCATGATGAGTAAAAGATACAATATTTGCCTTGTAGTAAGTGGCATGTAGTGGGCAATCAAATGAAAGTGGTGAGTTAAGAAGGCGGCACAAAATTCTTCACATGCTCATTCATTATAAAAGTGGAGTGGGAGAATGTTCTAAACGAGGAGAGAAAGAGGCAAGAGCTCCCAATAGTCGAATCTAGTCATTTTGTCATTTTGTCTCTCCATAGACTCCTTCTAGCCACACCTCATTTTGTACACAGCTTTGTTGTGAATCTCATATCTCACTGTATATGTAACCATTTCTTGCCTTCAAACACTCATTGGAAAGTTATCTTGTGTTCTTTCTATATCTTAAATATCGCTTTCAAAGCTTATATATTCTGTGAGATATCGTCAAAGAGTGAAGTCTAGTTTTTTAGCATACCTTTGTAGATAGGTAGTCATGCAAAAAATGACTAAGTACCAAAATTAGGGTTTCTGCCCTAAATGGATTTTGGACTGATGTGACATTGGTTTCCAACAATCCCCCCTGCAATGTCATATTGGTACAAACTGAACTGGATATGTAACTTCATTCATCTGCAAACTGTCATAAACTTCAAACATGTACTCCTGAATTGACCACCTTTTCTTCAAAACTGAATTTGACTTTCTTCAAACTCCAAAAAACTGACCTTGTTAAATATGAACCATAATCCCTGAGAAAATATGCAAACTAGATATCCAATAGTGTACACATCAAGTAATCACCGCTTGACTACATATGTAGCATGTACTGACTCTGAACCTGCTATCTCTTGTCTTCTTAAACCTATAAGCATACACTAGGATCCACATATTTGCATTTACCTTAAGAAAGGTTTCTCAACGTACTTCTGATGTGTCATATAGATACACTAAAAAAAAAATCAAGAACTGCATCCTGGGACTTGTGACTAACAACTCATAAATTAGTGTATTATGAACACTAGCTGGTTCATCTCTGACTGTACACAACTCAACTCATGAGTCTTACCAAAATTTCATATCTATGATGTCATCTTATCTACATCCTTGTTCTATCTGTTAGTCCTTCATACCTCTTTTCTTGAGAATCTGGTATAAACATAAATGTGCACACCTCATAGGTAACATATCTCTCTCAAATATCAAGCTTCTTTGCAATAGAACTCTAGAACTTTCTCCTGAACAGGAACACCCTAACATGAACTTTCTCCAAACATTCGTCTTCTTCCTTCTTCTTTTAAAGCTAGAACATAAAAAGAAACTGACAAAGGAAATATAGGAATACCTGATATAAGAATACCTGGAATTCTTATAGTTATGACTCTCCATTCTTTCACATATGGTTAAAAATAAGTCTTCATGTTTCTCGTAGACTTGTCTTTGGATGTAGAGGATAAAATAGGAAAAATATATGGAAAATATAAGAGAAAAGGAAGTATTACTTTCCCTTTGGAAATGTTCGACTTTCTTCTTCTGCATCTTTCTTCCACCTGATGATATCAATATCTTCAACCTTCTCTTCCATACCTTTTGTTCTCTTCATCTTGAAGTAGGAAGCACTCTTAACTTCTTCAAATGAACTCTTTCTCTTTCTCTAGTGCTAAGAGTAAGTCACAAAACAAACATGGTATATAAATGGAAGTGAATATAGAATCATGTTTTATCATCTCCTCATATCCTTGAATCAAAATTTTGCTTCAAATGTGACTCATATGACTGAATTCACCAACCTTTACCATGAGTTGTCTGAATGCTTAATTACCTCTCTAGGTACAAAAAATATGATAAAAAAAACTCCCAACCAACTTACAACACAAGTTTGGCTGAAAACAAAATCGATCTGATCTCTAAAATTTGTCTTCTTAGATGAGCTTTCTTGCCATGAAAGAAATCTCTCAAAACTCTCTAGAAAAACCTCTAGATACTTGTTTGGATGTAGCCCTGAACTTTCAAATAATGAAAGTGTATAAAAGCATTCCTTGAATCCTTCAAATCTCTTCATAACTGCTTTTCAAAGATATGACCTACAAATGATAATCTGATAGTAGAAACTAATACCTATGATTTGATGTTGATCTGGTTCCTTCATTTTCTCCAAAACATTGTTTTTCCTTGAATTTGAAGTAGCCTTCTCTTCATTAAGTCTTGATCTTCAAACAATACTTCTATAAAGTATTTTCATACTCTTCTAAAAGTATTCAGCTGCTAACAAATCATCAACTTCATACTCCACACTGATAAATAAACATGTGACTGAATTGTCTAATCCTCAAATATCTACTCATCTAGATTAAGTGTGTATGTCAAATGTCAAATGTTAGAAGATGCTCTTAAATCATATGTTGTAAACCTAGAAGTCTGGAAACCTATGAACCTGGATGTTTTGATACCAAAACCCTAAAGCTCTCATACCGAATGTTGGAAATTTAGTAGGCCCATAACTGATACCACAAGTCCAAGTTCCATAAGTCCAGCATCTATAACATAGATTCCAACAATCTTCCAATATTAACAAAACATGAACATACCACATTTAATCATACAAATGATGAGACAAAGATAGAGAGAGATTAGACAACATGTGTAAAGTGTTACGTTGTCGTCGAGATTTTCTCTCCTCTCTCATTCATGAAGGCCTACAAGAAACACATTCGGTGAAGGTAGCCAGAATTCCCTGAGAAGTCCAAGATGCATCAAAGATTTCAAAGAGAGTTCACATGCAAACTTTGGAAGAAATCGAGCAAATCTAGGGTAGTGGTCAAAGCTGGTCAAACTTTGGTAATTAGGGCAAAAATTTCAATATCTCCAAATCACATGAAAATTCATATACTTGTAAAGCCTATCAAAGTCAGTGCATAGCCCGAATTTCACATGTAAATGGATTTTCTAGCACATTGATATGCCATGTGCATTTTGTAAAAAATGTAATTTTTCCACTTAGACCTTACAAAATCTTGTATAGGAATTTTTGTTAGCCATATGGTTTGGCATGTATAAAGACCATATGTGGCTACATATTTGTACAAAGTTTCAAGGCTATCAGAGCTTCCTAGATACCTTAATGCCACCTTGTAAGCTTCCAAATGTAGTCAAACTTATACAAGGGAGATTCATATGGGAGTTTTTTTTGCATATTCTTGAAGGAGACCTTTCAAGACATAGGTTTAAAAATTTTCATCTTCATCAAAGAATATTTCAAAGAGCACAAAGTCCAGTTTTCAAGGTCACCACAGTTTTCTCGTTTAAACAAATTGAAGGATTGAAGGCCTACCACATGGTGAAAGTTGATTGAGCCATGTTGTACGATCAACATGAGCTCATATTCAAAGGTGGAGATGAACTTATGCTTAAAGCAAGGAGAATCCACGAGTTTTTTTCATCAAAGAAGACTTTTTTGACAGTTAAAGATCAATAATGCAACTTTTCTCTAAAACTAGTGGCATATCTTATCTGAATTGATGTCAACACTGATCCGACGGTCCAGATCATCCCCTGATCCAATGGTGGAGAATGAAGGCGCCTAAATTTTACTCCTTTACACTATATTTGATATAAAGAGCAATTCCAAGCAATTGATTTGATTAATCAAACGCTTGTAATCGAACGTAGTGATCCTAGAGTTGAGAGTTGATTTCTCTAGATCCAAGGCCCAAATTCATTCAGAAAACTATAGAAACCCCCCTCCAAACTCCTAGAGCATCATTGTTAGGCATCCATAGGGTTCTTGCTAGCTTAAGATTTCCTTGAGACGATCACCCTCGGTTGAGCGAGTGAGGATCCAAGGTGGGCTAGTATGAGTATAGTACCTAGTTTCAAATTTAAGTTAGAACTCCAATCTAGGATAGGCTCTTGAAACCAGCATCTCCATCTTGACTCACCCTCGGTGGAGCGTGTGAGTGAGTTAGAGCTGGTTTTAATGACTCTCAGACTTCTTTAGTTAGATGTTATGAGCCTAGACATACATAGGGTCAATGAAGTGGAGCTCATCTTCTTACGTGTGACATTCGGTTGAACTGTCATGGTTTGAGGGTCGGAACTGCCTTTGATCAGTAGACTGCTTAGCTTGACGTATCACGACGATCTTATGCATGTATCTTAATTCAAATACTTTTAATTCATGTCACTTGTCACTTGTCTCTTGTCTCTTGTCTCTCAATCTCTTAAGTATTTTTACATGTCTTCTATTTTCTTCTATGTGTGAGAAGGCTCCACAGTATTGCATTGAACCAGTGAGGATGTTTCATTGAGCTTGTGATTAAACTCTATCATCATAATTCACTTGCATGCATATAATCCATACACACCCATACATATTGATTAGTTTTTGAAAGTGTATAAGAAGCTCCAATATTGGACCATTCTTCCTTTCAAAACTGATTTTTGTGTAAGGATTCCATCTATTCTCGCCATGCATACATATCATCCAAAGAAGACTATGCAGATGGATTAGAATTAGGAAGTGTTTAAGAAGCTCCTTCAATGGACCATTCTTCCTTCCAAATTTGATTCCTGTGTTTGGTTCTCTTTCATTCTTATCATTCATGTTCATAAATCTAACTATCACTCCTACATTCCCATTCTCATAATCATTTCAACATTTCTCTCTTCTCCATACTCAACATTAATTTCACTTTCACATCCTTAAACCTTCCAACATTCATTAGCTTCATACACCCTGTGTGTGCCATGATCGGACCCGATCCACCCGGATTGCGATCACATCCACAATGTAAGCCACTGCTTACTCACACTATCATATATACAAATGTCAAACTACAATGTGGGAGTCAAAATTCTCAACCACTCTATGTGAACAAAAATAGATGGATGAGTGAATGTACAAATGTAACAAGAATATTTAGATGTATGTACAAAAATATGAATATATATGAGATGTGTAACCTAATAGGTTGTAGAAGAGTAAATATGAGTGACAGAAAGAGGAAGGATGAGTTTAAATCTAATAATCAGCAAACCCTCATCTGCTTTTAGGCTATGGAAGACCCTAAGTCAGATACGTGTGTGAAAGATCACATACTTAGAAAAGCAGCAAAGAATGCTAGCAAGTTTGCTGTAAAAAATCCTTATACTCATTTGAACTACCTTCTCTAACACCTTATCCAAATGCATATAGCATGCATGTACTGATTCTCCTTTAGATATGCCGAATAGGACTCCTACTCATATGGATGCCACTGCCTCCATGAACTCCAAGTAGTACCTGTGTGCATAAAGAGAATATGTACCTGAATTCTTAACATAAGATGAAAATCTTATGTTAACCACCATCCAATGTCTTTGAAGTAACCCGAAATCTTCATGTAGAAGACAATCTTCAAATACATCATGTGGATGGCCGATTGTTGGAAGCAGCCAGAGGCATAGAAGACGCAGAAGCATGTAACGACGGAGCAGGGAGCCAGTCGAATCTTTTTTCAAAGAATCATGTTTTAAAAGTACTTTTCAAAAACTTTCAACAGTGATTTTTATCACTATTGTAACATATGTAACATAGAAAAACCCTTTTCTTAATTTCTAGCTCCATTTTGTGCAAGCCGAGGAGTCCTCGAGCTTGAGGAGCTTAGGTAGAATGAGCGTATCAATTTTCGTTATTTTTAGACACCGTTTACCCTTCCAAATAGCATCTAGGACCTAATTTTTAACTATGCCGGTCACTAGATGTGAAACCGGTCAAAACTAGTCTAGAAACTATAAAAAGAGCTAGAGAGCTCATTTTTGAGGTTAGCTTGTTGGAGTAGAGAAGAGCTTAGAGCTATTTTGAGCTTGTAAGAGTGTTCTTGAGTAATAGAGTGGATTTCTCACCTTCCATTGTGTCTTGCTTGTCTCTTCATTGTGTGTGTGTATGTGTGTGTGCATCTTTGTGCTTCTCACCTTCACTCTCACTTCATCTCACATTCACGATCTTCATATCACTCCTATCTCTTCTGCGGATTGACATTAAGGAGGTGGAGCTTCTCAACGTGGTTCTCACCATTGTGCTAGAGCAACACCGATCCACACCACCAAGCTGCTGATGGGCAAGTCCTCTCCATAAGCAAGAGTGTGAGCATACTCTTCTCCAAGAAGTACTCCATAGCTGCTCCTCAACATGCTCCTAGAGTGCACCATGGCTGCCCCATGTGTGCTAGAGCACCACCTCTACTGAGGGACTAAAAACTTGCGTTGCCAATTGGTGTGTGATGTCCTAGAAGTGACCCAAACACTTCTTTATATAGCCTTGAGTGTCTCATGCGAAAACTCACTAAAAAGCACTTTATTTTAATCTCATCGCTTTTTAAATTACTTTTGCTTTATTTTTAAATTTGCTTTTAGCTAACTTTAAAAATAACTTCTTGACCTAGTTTTTCACACTTTTGACTACCCGATGAATGATCTGACAGCCTTTTTATGATCCTTATGCCGAGAGCTATCATATGAGGTCAAAACCCTAAATCAATAGAAAATTAGGGTTAGGTTTTTCTCCCAAATATGATCTTTAATGGCTGAATGTCATATAGCATTGGAAAGCTCTCTTCAAGCTCGACAACATAGGCTCATAAAAATTTTACCCATTTTTGTGCCAAAAATGACTAAGTACCAAAATTAGGGTTTCTGCCATAAATGGATTTTGGACTCATGTGACATTGTTTTCCAACACTCCACTAGGTAGGATAAGGCATATATCTTCTGTACCCTCAAGGTCATATGTCGTATCATCTTGTATGTGTACATATCCATGACTCTCACTTGAGAATCGACAAAACAACTCATGATGTGGGGTAACATGAACTTGGCTAATGCATCAAGAAACCAAGCCACATGTGTGCTATCAAATGAACAAGAGGAATCCAGAAATGAACCATATGATAAAGTGATATGAGCATTACTAGCATAATCAACTACCAGACTCTCTTGAAACCACTACCTCATCTGCATCACATGCATATCTCTCATGTCATCATCGCATCCACATTAAGCAACATCATTGAGTGTTGCCCTCATGGCCATAGTGCCAACATCAAGTTCATAGATATGATCTATGTCCCACATGAGTCAATGGACTCACATACATATCATTTAGTCTCTGCCATAATGATTTACTTTTCTCCTCATACATTACAGACTCATATATAGAATTCACAAATTATAGCTGGATACTGGAGCTAGCCAATGCATCCATATCCATCCATATCTCGTCGGACATGTCATGAGGCCTTTTTGCATCTCTATGCAAATACATGTGTAACCTTTTACGAACCAATGTATGCCACATCTGAGCTTTCCATCTTGAAAATTCAATGTTATCAAATCGAGAAGTCATCATGCTATCAATCCAAGAGACTAGGAATGTAACAAGAGACTAGAAATAATACTTTATCACCAATAGGATCACACGTGTGTATCCATATGCATAACTCACATCACAAATATCTCAGTGGAGAAGAAACCATGTGATTCATCTATCACATAACCATGCATCTAGCATGCACATAAAACCTTGAGCATATGCCTACTCACCAAGTCTCGCAAATGATCAAGTAGATGTGAAAGAATCCTAGAAAAAGTTCGATAGAGTATCCCCTATAAATTGAGATATCAAAAAGGATATTTAGTAGCAAAATATAGATGCCAAAAATTGTTGGCAATACATGCCAATACAATGGTGATACACCTCCACTCGAGAATGAATCTTGCAAGATGATGCAAGCTGTCATGAATAACTCGTGACAAGTCCAAGTGAGTGGAGATAAGTAATGATCCAATGCTATCACACAAGCATAAAGGATCTAGTAGAGTACTCCTCTATCATAAAAGGTGATAAAATTTTGGTAGCATCACCTCTCTAAAATGGATTTTGAACCAAAATAACCGTGTGGGAATGTATTATCCACTAATGCCAAATTGTAGTGACAATCATATATAATGATCAATGATAATATGGCTCAATCCAAAGCCATTGCAGGTAATAAAATGATATATAGTTGAGGCTCTAACTAGATCATGTATCTACACAAAAACAAGAATGCAAGCACTAACCAAGGTCCAAAATCAACTCATATAAATTGTGTGCAACGAGGAAGCTAAGCAGTAAGTGGCATAAATGAGATATATACCACAATGCCACTATACATCCATTGAAAATGCTATGATCAAACTCATGATGGCATAAATATGAAAGGTATAGAATGCCGCCAAACACTTGACAAGATCATGCTCTACTCTCATATGCAAGAGCTACCATAGTGATCATACATGGATAATGCCTTCAAGCTCTAAAAATAAGAGCTCATATAGCAAACTCTCTCTCTCTCTCTCTCTCTTGAAGTTCCAAAGCAAAATGAACCTCCAAAAGCAATTAGGGTTCTTCTGGTGAAAATACACTGCTCTCTATTTTGTTGTTTCATAGATGATAACCTCTAAATTTGAAGTTTTTCTCTTCAATAAGCTTCAAGAATGTTTTCATGACTAAATAAAAATATTTAGAACACCTCCATCGAAGGTGTGTAGCTCAAGATAGACAGAAAACAAGTATTTTGTATCAATTTCACATTCACCTCCAACACTATTGCTATGTTTTCTTCATTTTTGGTGACCTAACACTCAAAATTTGGACCTATGCATTCAATAAATTTCTAGCTATTATCTCAAGCTATGCATAGCAAGTTGAATCACTTCAATCCAATCTCTAAAACTCAAGTTACAGAAAAAAACTAACCTATTTTCCAATTGTTTGTAGATTCATCTTCTACATCACTCTCTGTTCTATGCTTTTTTGGTGAATGTAAACTCCAAAACAAATAGCTCTCTATATTAGCTAAGCACAAAACTTTCAATTTCACAAATTTGAGCTTCCTAGCTCAAGTTTTGGCTAAAATACTGATCAGTTATAAGGAGGTGCCAACCTTCACATTCATCTCTTCTACCCTAAAATGCCATTGAAGCTCCTTGCATACCAACCTTCAAGAATCTCTAATACCAATGAAGAGCTTTGGTGTGCTGAACAAGAGGAGCAACGAGGAGATGAAGGGGGAGAGAGGAGACAAGAGATGTGCACACATGTGTGGGAGCCTGGAAACCCACATTATGATCTCTCTTGAGGAAATGTTCTATAAATGTACATATGTTAAACTTGGTTGTTTAAACTAATTATCGAATCTGGGTTCTTGGGATGGTTAGGGGTCTGTAAACAGAGGCCCTATTTGTATTTTCCCAATTCTGCTCACTCACTTCCAATTACTACTACACCACTTAATGTTCAGGGTTAACTCTTTCAACTACTTTACGATTCTGCACATTAGAACTTATTCGCCGCAATATGCGATAACGCCGAACTCGTCACTTTACCGCAATGTCGATTACTTAATACTTCATCAATGACTTAATGAATCACCGAACTTAATTAACAGAGAGACAGATAATAGAGTTCAGAATATGAAGAATACATGTTCCCGCTCCACTTCAGGCATTCACCCAGACCACAGTCTGGCGTCAACTACCTTTTGTTTCACGTACGCCCTTTTCATTAGTCAAAAACGGTACAACGATTATGCTACAACCTTTCGGTGTGTGTGCATCCTTTCAGAATTACATATTACATTCTGGTGGCTCACACTATCATGCACGATGGACTCGAACCCAAATGGATAATTACAAGGTTTAAGAGTCATCTATAATGCCTTGTATATACATGGATCGGGCTAAATTAAACGTACGGGCGATTTTTTGTTTCAAAGAATCTAACGTATTCTTCAAAATTTGAGGCTCTACAAGATGGGCATCAGTTCTGATGGAACTGGCAGCTATGACCTGAATAATAAGGGACTTAGCCTGATTCTACAAAAAGGATTCTTGTAAATAAAAAATCATTTGCTAAAGCAGCATCTCTGCGTAGCTTCATTTCTGCAACTTTTGCATCAATCCTTGTAGCTCAGTGATGAGTAGCACCTCCTTTAATGTCAATCCGGAAAGACGTGAGGATGGTATGAAGACCTCGAACAAGTGATGTCACGTGTGTGAGTGAGAAGCACAGAAACATGGATGCACATACACACACGCACACACAAGGCAAGACAAAGAGAGAAACAATGGAATTCTTTAGATTACTCAAGAAGTGTCACACAAGTTCAAATCTACAACAAGCTAACCTCAAAAATGAGCTCTCTAGCTCTATTTATAGTTTTTGACTAGCTTTTGCCCTGTCCAGACCTAGTGTCCGACCTAGTTAGAAATTAGGTTCTAGGGTCTAGCTGAGGGCTCAAACGGAGTCTAAAAAATATGAAAATTGATAAGTAGGTAATTCTAATGCTCCTCAAGCTCAAGGACTCCCTTGCTTGCACAAAATGGAGCTACAAAAATATGAAATGGTATTTACAATGGCTTTTAGTGATGAAAATCACTATTTTTATAGGGGTTTCTTCTAGAGATTTGACATACACTTCCTGAGCTCCCTACTTGCTCCTTCTTCTCGTGTGTCCACCTCTTTGATGTGCTCCTGTGCTTTGTCCTGGACCTTTAGCTTCATACAAAATGATAGGCCTATTTGCCAGATCTGTGTTGACTCCCTTACCTGCTTGTTCCTTGCTCTGACTCTCGTCTTTGGCTTCCTTGCCTCGTAAGTCCTTGACTGCCCTGACCACTGCCAACACTCCCCCCTCTCTCGCGTCTACCGTCTCTGACAAACCCTTGTTTGGGTGAGCGTTTGACATAGTATTCCACCACATATGAAGTGAGGTGATGTTCTTCCAGCCGCAACCCCCATGCTAGGTCTGTTAACAAAGCGTCCCAATCTACTGGCCCTAGGATGTCCAGATGTGGTAGCCGCAATTGATCTGAGTGTAAGGTCCTCTCCACAACAAACACTTGCAGGAGATGTGAGGGTTTGGGTACGAATATTTCAGAGTGGTATTCCCAGAACCCTATGACGAATGTCTCTTCGAAAGTTTGTTTGTAGAAAGCTGGGAGCTACTTTATTCTGGCATGCCAGACATATATTACATTGATTGAGGGGGTTGTGTTCATGTCATACACCAAGTCTAGGTTGCCTGCGATGAAGCCAACTCTTGAAAAATGTGGATCTTTAATGTTTTTGAATGTTTTGAATGTGATCAGCATTAATTAAAATATCTTCATACACATTTGTGCCATCACATGAGGGGTGTTGTGTAGTCTGAGACTCCAGTGACGGATGGTGGAAATCATATATGCAACTGAGGCATGTCCTTTTGGAGATGCTAGATAGACATAATTCAACCATTTTGCACAACCTTTGATGTTCTTTACAACAATGGCAAACTCGGGCCAGGTGCGTCTTCAGAGGACAGGAATGTAACATGGATTATACTTGATAAATAGTGGCATTTTGTTCCATGTTCGAACCATTTATGGATATGTTTCAAGGAGACGAATCTGCCAGGTGGGTTGGAGGGTTGATCCTTGTTTCGCACATTCAGGTAGATCTTCAAGACCAAATTGAGTGGCAAAAGTCGGGGCTTTGCCACACCTTCGTTGAATCTCCGCATTGTAATCTGCTAAGAGCACATAATAAGGCATGTTTTGAGCATCGTTTGTTCCGATCCAGCGGTGATGTGACATGTGCTTGAAGTACTCGGAGTTTATGATAGTGTCCTCCAGTTTAGCCATTGGTTGGATTTGGATTCTCTGATTGATAGAGTTCAAGTAAAGCTATTAATTTCTTAACTTCGGAAGACTCGGATGGCTAGGGAGCTTCCAATAAAATCCGGTGAGCGTGTTCAAGCGTAGTATATCATTCATTCAAGTTATCATTTTCTTCTTCTATAGTCGCAAGCCGCCTCTGTAGTTGCTGGTGATCTGTAGTTAACTGACGATGGCGATCTTCGAGAGTCTGATATTCACTCTGCAGTTGATATACACATTGATGTAAAGTAGAAACACATTATTTATATTCAAGTATGCTGGGAAAGGAGAGGATGCAGGGGGGATGGGGAAGGGAAAGGGAATCGTGAATGAGGTGGAATGAAATGGTGATTTGGGTGGAGGGGGTATGGGAGTTTGTGGCTCTGTGGGGGGAGGGAGTGGTGTTGTGGTTGGTGATGTCTCCATTGTGTCAAAAGTGTGTGTGATTGTGTAAATGGGGACAGTGGGTGGGGTGGATGTGATGTTCGTGAATAGTGTTGTGAATGTGGGCATGGTAACCCCTCCGAATTGGATGCATGGAGAGAGAGGAATTCCCATGACATATGTGGTGATTGTGGAAGTTGGGGTGTGGTCGTGTCATGGGGCGAAGTGAATTGTGTCATGAGAGGTGAGGAGTGCGATGATGGTGGTGCCTCATCATGTTATTCCGTTTGTGTGGTATCTCTTGGTGCTGATACATCTCTATGGATTTACTTTTCGAAGCGAAGGGGATGGGTAGACACTCGTTTCTCAAAGCAATGAATGTAAGCCATAGTCGAATGAGTGGCTTCATCCAGGCCCAACGCGTCTGCGTGCACGTTTTGGGATTCAATAAACAGTTCGTCCACCCCTTCTTCTCCTAACATCTGACTTATTAGTATCTTTCCTATTTCCACTGACAATTTGTGATGCTCCTGTACTCTTTTCATAGTTTCATACAACCTTTGGGGCACTTGCTTGTTTTGAGGTTTCTTTGTACTCTTGGTCGTGTTCCTCGTTTGCTTCCTCTTCAGTCTCTTCTTCATCTTCGTCTACTTCCACTACTTTAGGTTGGGTAGGAGCTGAAGTCGTGGTGGTTGGTTGTTGTCCTCGGGTCTGAGCTTCCTCCATCTCAAGATTAGCTTCGTTAATCATCCTCGCTATTTCTTCATCTCTTAAATCATCCAGGGTGTAGCCCTATGGGAACTCCAAGTCAGATGGAATCAGGGGGGAAACAAGATTGGGTCCTTCTACACTCTGTCTGGGTAAGCGAATTGTAAATGGCAGACACGTGGTGTTTGAGGTGGTGTCACCTCTGGTGTGAGGGTGGCAGCTCTTGCTTGTGCACAGGGTATCTGTACTGCACCCCTCATTTTCTTCGATGGTGGCCCTATTGTTGATAGCCGTCTCTCAAATTCCTGGGCTCGGGACCACACTAGTGCTCTTTGAATAGGCACATCATAAGCTAAGCACCTGTAAATGATCCTTGTTAGCGCACAACATCCATGAAGCACATTCTTATGTTTCTTATTCCAGCACTGATGTGCTAGGTGGATTTGATCTATGATCTAGTGGGGTAGATTGATTGTGAGATTTTTTGTTTCTGCCAAGTACAAGCTAAACCAAATTCTTTTGGGTGGCATGGTGAAGCGCTCCTGGGCTGGAAAGGCGAAGTGTTGCATGATTGTGCGTAGGTGGAGGGCGATGGTAGGTGTCATAGCGACCATATCCTTTAATTTGTTAAGATCTTTGTGTTTCATTCTTCCAGGGATCAATGTTTCTTTCTCTATGGGAATGTGCATGTCATTCATGTTCAAGGCCTCCCGTACTAGCTTGAGGGTTAGCTTGAATCTTTTTAGCTTGTGGCTTGGCGTTAATGAGGGTAGCACAAAGGTACTATCGCCTCCCTTGGCTCTGCTAGGGGTGATGGTGTAAGACAATAGTTATGCAATATAACACAGGAGCAATAGCAGAGAAGATAACAGATATAGGAGAATCTCAACAATTTTCTACTAACAACAAGTACAAAGATGATGGCGTTGTCCGCCCGTGCGCTCTCAAGGTAGAGCTTAAATGGTGATCTAGACAACTCTAGATAGGGAGATACAAGGTAGAGGTATGCTGGTTCAACTTGATGTCTCAGGTAGTGTAGAACTCATGTATATATAGGATCATGGGTGGCCTTCCATGGATGGCTATACATGGGCGGTAGAGCATGGGTGGCCACCGCCTGCTTAATTGTCATACATGGCTTAGACCGGTTGAACCGACCTAGCAAATATAAATGATTTCTGACTCTGACAGGGAATATTCTATGGAATATTTCCTTTACCGTCGCGTCGGGGGCGCTGCCCCCCGACCCCGACCAGGGGGCCCACTGGCCCCTTGGGACCCCCCAGCTAGGGGGCCCGCTAGCCCCCTTCGACCCCCCAGCCAGGGCTGCTCCCCGCTGCCCCGGACCCCCCAATTGGGGACCCTGGTAACTCCCTTTCCTTACAATACCTTACATGGTCCAATATGACCTTCATTCAAGATGCAAGTTGGGATTCCCATCAATTGGGTAATGCACGCTTGGCTTCTCCTCATAACGGGGGCCTTACAAAATGTGCATACAATCATGAGGGGTAGACATTGATCATATACTAACACCCCCCCTCAATGTTTACCGATGAAAAATCAAGTAGGTTTCGGTCCTATGCCCATCTGTTGAAGTTGTCTATTGAGCTGCTCTCTTCCAAGTGCTTTAGTGGATATGTCAGCACAATTTGCCTTTGTTGGGCAATATTCTAGCTCCACAATTTCATCTTCAATTAGCTCACAAATGTAATGGTACTGTACCTCTATGTGCTTGGTGCGAGCATGAAATACTGGGTTCTTTGCAATAGCCATACAACTTTGATTATCACACTTGAGTACAGTCGCCATATTTGATGGAAAGCCTAGATCTGCAAGAATTCTCCTTAACCAGACTGCCTCACAAGAAGCAAAACAAGCTACTTTGTACTCTGCTTCAGTGGAGGAGAGTGCGAGAGTTGGTTGCTTTCTACTTACCCAAGAAAATATTCCTGATCCAAGTGAGAAACAATATCCAGAAACTAATTTTCTAGAATCACAATCTCCAGCCCAATCTGAATCACAATATCCTTGGAGTGTATCATCTGTGGTATAAAAAATACCAAAATCCAAGGTTCCTGCAATGTACCTTAGAATTCGCATTCCAGCATTCTAGTGACTCTCCTTAGGTTTGTTGGAAAACCTGCTTAACACTCCAAGAGCATAGCAAATGTCTGGTCTAGTGTTGCACAGAAAAATAAGACTTCCAACGAGCTTCCTATACTTATTAGCATCTACATCAGGCATGTTATCATCCATAGATAGCTTATGATTTACCTCCATAGGTGTTCTAGTTGGTTTGCAGTCCATCATTCCGAATGCCTTGAGAATTTCTTTGGCATATTTTTGTTATGAGATGAAAATGCCATCCTTCCTTTGCCATACTTCAATTCCCAGACAAAAATGGAGTGGACCTAAGTCTGTCATTTCAAACTCAGTTCCCAAGCTGATCCGAGTTTGATTGATGAGTTCCTGATGATCTCCTGTAATGATCAAATCATTCACATATACAATGACAACAACTAGCTTGCTATCCCTTTTCGTTACATACAAGTTAGCATAAAGAAGTACTTCTTTCAAAACCCATATTTTTGAAGAAATTATCTATTCGTTGGTACCAAGCCCGTGGAGCTTGCTTAAGTCCATACAAAGCTTTCTTCAACTTGCAAACTTTATTTTCTGAATTGGGCACCTCAAAACCTGGTGGTTGAGATACATATACCTTCTCCTTGACGTGACCATTCAAAAATGCAGATTTGACATCCATTTGGAAAATAGGCTAGGCCTTTTGTGCAGCTACTACAAGTACCGTCCGAATAGTTGTCATGCGTGTTGTTGGTGCAAAAGTTTCTTGAACATCAAATCCTTCGATCTATGAAAAACCCTGTGCAACTAATCTTGCCTTATACTTTTCTAATGTTCCATCTGCTTTATACTTAGCTTTCCAAATCCATTTAGTACCTATTACCTTCTTCTTTGGTGGCAAGTCGATTACATCCCATGTATCATTTTTGAGTATACTATCATACTCCGACTACATTGCCGCTCTCCAACCTGGATCATCAAGAGCTTCTTCAATGGTGGTAGGTTCCTTTATCGAGCCCATGATATCTGCCATTAGAGCCATGTTAACAATGTGTTCTGAGGCTCTTCTTTGCTCCTCTATTCTCTTTGATCTTCGTAATCCATCCGATGATGATTTTGGTACATCTACATGTGGATTGTGATCATCAAAGATCTGTTGTGCCCACTTCGATAATGGCTTACGCTGTGTAGCTACAATTGGTTGGCTTTTTATTAAGGAAATTTCTCCATCAGATGTTTCCTCCTCCTCAACTTTAACCTGTCTTTTGATAGGCACAAGGTGAGGTATTTCTCCGTTTGATGAGATAGTAGATTTACCTTTATCTTCTACTAAGTGTGGTCGTTCATCAAACACCACATCTCGGCTGACAAAAATCTTCCTTGCCTTAGGATCCCACAACCTATATGCTTTAGACTCTTCACTATATCCTAGGAAGACACACATTTTGCTTTTTGAATCCAACTTTGATCTTGTTGAATCAGGAATATGTGCATAACAGAAACAACCAAAAATTCTGAAATGCACAATTGAAGGCTTTTTACTAGAATATGCTTCTTGAGGAGTCATCCCCTTTAGAGCATTTGTGTAGCTTCGATTGAGGATGTAGACTGCTGTATTGACTGCTTCTGCCCACAATGAATCAGGCATGTCTTGAGCCTTTAACATACAACGAGCCATTTCAACTACTGTCCTGTTTCTGCGCTCAACAACCCCATTTTGTTGAGGTGTATGAGCTGTGGTAAGTTGCCTTTTCACACCATGCTCCTTACAGTAATTGTTGAATTCTGTTGACAAGAATTCACCTCCTCTATCTGTTCTAAATTTCTTCAGTTTCCTTCCTGATTCATTTTGTACATACTTATGCCACACTTTAAATTTTTCAAAAGCATCAGCCTTCTCTCGAATGAAATAAACCCACATCTTTCTACTATAATCATCGACTAACAGCAAGAAGTAGAAAGATCCTCCTCAAGCAGGTGTAGACATTTTACCGCAGAGATCAGCATGTACCAACTCTAGAGGAGCTTGCGATCGATTGCTGGTCTCTCTTGGAAACACCTTTTGTTGTTGCTTGCCCATCATACAAGCTTCACAAGGTTCCTGCAACTCTGAAAATGCAGTCAAATGAGCAACCATCCCTGTTCTTTGCATCTCCTTCAAAACTGCAAATCCGAGATGCCCAAATCGTTGGTGCCATAACCTGCTTACATCTTTATCTTCTGTAGCAGTTAAAGCACTTAACTCATACAAGTTATCCCGTTGTATGCCTTTACCTACAACATTACCTGATGAATCCATGATTTTTGCACCACTCTTATTGAAGTGAACTTCGAGTCCACGATCTGTTATTGCAGAAATTGACAACAAATTTCTTTTGAGTGTAGGTACATAGAGAACATCGGATAAATTTTTCTCAACACCTGGAGAGGTGATAAAGAGATGGTTCCAGTTCCTTTGGCTGGACACTTGGAGTCATTTCCCACCACCACATTGATGGATTCCCGCAGAGGCACTAGGGAACTATACCAATCCTTTTTACTAGTCATATGGCGAGAAGCTCCACTATCTAAAATCCATGGTTCATCAACACGAGCTTGAGCAGATGAATATACCTCTTCAATAGCTACCCAAAGTTCCAGCTCTGTGTTGTTTGCAGACTCTTTGTTCTTCCATGATGATTTTACAGTCCCATTCCGTTCATCAGCTTGCTTCTTTCTGCAATCCTTGATGGCATGGCCTTTCTTTTCACAATAGAAGCAACTTCTTGTGAACTTCTTCTTCTTTGGCTTCTTCTTTGATCCTTTAGAAGAGCCTTTACCTTTTGCATTTGCTGAGAATGCATCATCACTTGTACTTTGCTGATTCTTCAGCCGCATCTCTTCTTCTAAAAGCATCGCACAAAACTCTTCAAATGTAAGAGGAGTTGGTCTTACCTGAGTGTTAAGGGCTGTTACTAATCCATCATACTTTGTTGGAAGAACACGTACACATCTTCGAGCCAGCTCTTCTGGTGTTATAAGAACACTAACTACAGCCAATTGATCTTGAAGATGCTTTATCCGTTTGATAAAATCTTCAACCTTTTCAGAATCAGAATGCTTTTCATTTGCCAACTAATTTTCTAAATTTTGTATCCTAGTGTGGTTCTTGGTCTCATATTGAGGAGCCAATATGCCCCAAGCCTCATGTGCTTTAGTAGTATGTTGAACTAAAGTAAGCACAGAATCACTTACACTAGTGACAGTCACACATAATGCATCAGCATTCCGCCTCTTCCAAGCTCGTAGAAGATCTGATTTTGGCTGAATCATCAATCTTGAATTTGCTGGATCTTCAACTGGTATAGGCTCTGAATCCAATCCCATCGGTCCCATGACAGTGTCAAGTAATTCATAGGAGTCCAAAATTGCAAAAATTTTGAACTTCCAGAGTGTATAGTTGGATCCATCCAGCTTCCTTCAGTGAATGCAGGTGGACGAATTCGAATAGGTGCAGCATTAACATTAGCTGAAGAACCAAGACCAGTGTTCGACGATGAAGCCATCATGTAATCACTTGAATAATCTATTGATATTCTAGTCTGCTAGTAGGCTAAAATAGTGATACTTCTCAAGCTATTCGAACCTTACGGCTCTGATACCATGTAAGACAATAGTTACACAATATAACACAGGAGCAACAACAGAGAAGATAACAGATATAGGAGAATCTCAACAATTTTCTACTAACAGCAAGTACAAAGATGATGGCATTGTCCACCTGTGCGCTCTCAAGGTAGAGCTTAAATGGTGATCTAGACAACTCTAGATAGGGAGATAGAAGGTAGAGGTGTGATGGTTCAACTTGATGTCTCAGGTAGTGCAGAACTCATGTATATATAGGATCATGGGTGGCCTTCCGTGGACGGCTATACATGGGCAGTAGAGCATGGGCGGCCACTGCCCGCATAATTGTCATACACGGCTTAGACCGGTTGAACCGACCTAACAAATATAAATGATTTGTGACTCTGAGAGGGAATATTCTATGGAATATTCCCTTTAACATTGCGCCGGGGGCGCTGCCCCCGGACCCCCACCAGGGGGCCCGCTAGCCCCCTAGGACCCCCCAGCCAAGGGGCCTGCTGGCCCCCTAGGACCCCCAGCCAGGGCTACTCCCCGCTGCCCCGGACCCCTCAATTGGGGACCCTGGTAACTCCCTTTCCTTACAATACCTTACATGGTCCAATATGACCTTCATCCAACATGCAAGTTGGGATTCCCATCAATTGGGTAATGCACGCTTGGCTTCTCCTCATAACAGGGGCCTTACAAAATGTGCATACAATCTTGAGGGGTAGGCATTGATCATATACTAACAGATGGTACTGATCAGGTAGGAGCAACGTAGGAAATCAGGCTTAGGTAAGACTGCCCTAAAGTAGCTATCCAAGCCCACTTTGGTCCACACAAATCTCATTACTTCGGCATTTTGATACTTCTCGAGTTCACAGGTAAAGAAATGGTATCTTCCCCATTTGCCATTAAATTCAATTTCTGCTTCCCAAAAGTAGGTGCCCTCACCCAATGGACCGGTGACATCACTGAACCAATGTGCATGCTTGCCCACTTGTGACGTGTGCCCCTGCAGAGGGTTTTGAATTGGGAGGACATGCACCACCTTGAGTTCTTGAGGCCTCTCGGTGAGTTTTGATTGAAGGAGGAGAGTTTCAATATCCATAATTTGGGCGCTGGACCCCGCCTGGGAACTATTGCCTCCTACTTGTGCCATGTTAATTCTTGTTTGCTGGTTCTGTGAGAATATAGAAGCATGTGTTAACATTCTAATGGATAAGATAGAACGATTTTTATCCCCGTTACAACATTAACATGAGGTTAGTGATAGGTTAGTAGGTCAGTGAGTGCTCGGTGATTGTGTATGTAGTTAGTGAATGAATAATCCTATGAGCTAAATGGAAAGATGCAGTGTGAGGATGATGCAGTTAGTAGGTGGAGATGAATTTACAAATGGGGGTTGGGGGGTTTACTACAAGCTTTG
This sequence comes from Ceratopteris richardii, assembly GCA_020310875.1. NCBI lineage: Eukaryota > Viridiplantae > Streptophyta > Polypodiopsida > Polypodiales > Pteridaceae > Ceratopteris > Ceratopteris richardii. The sequence goes on along the minus strand of CM035428.1, from coordinate 69,364,983 downwards.
GGCTACCAAACATAGTGGATGGCTTTTGGTTTTGATTTTGTGGAGACTCTAGAGGGCTTTATAAGAGTGTCTTCTTGGAAATGAGGCTTTTAGGGACCCATTTACAAGTGATTTTGCTCGTGCTCATGGGCGAATATGTGTTCGTGCATCTCAAATAAGAGTGGGTATCACTAGTTTGCATGAGTGAACCATGTTGTACATGGCGCGGTCTGTGTGTTGCTATTTGAGCCCGCAAGCAAGCCTTAGGCACCCAAATTTGTCTTGATTGTGGGTCAGCCTTCATTGACTTCTTGGGCACCCAGATAGACTTCACTTTAGTAGACAAATTTTTGAAAGACTTCTCATTAGTTTCCTGTCGTTGATCACTAATATGAAGTTTAGCTAGTGGTTGTGGCTGGACCACAACAAGTTGATCACCTTTCCGAACCCACACTTGTTTTGGTGGCTAAGACGCCGTGCTTTGTACTTTCTTTTGGCTTCGAGCATATGCTCCCTGATTCCTCTCCAGTCCGTACTCCTTCAGTTGTCATGTCTTGATCACCTTTGGAAAAGAAGGGAGTTCCATCGTATCCTTGAATTCTTTCTTGAGAAAATCATCCTTCTGCATCACATAGTTTTGGAAAAGAATAGCATCGTCATCTTCATGTGTACTCCTAGAAGGACCAGGGGTTTGTGCCTTTCCTAGTTCCTTGAGTGCTTCATTTTCTAACTCAAGTGTAATGTGATTCTGATTTACCCAAACCTGAAGAAGTCCACTTCTTAGGTTGAGGCTGACTGCATGATCATAGATCCAATCTTGACCTAGGACTAGAGGCTCCGTGAGGTCCTCGTCTTGACACACTAGCACCTTGAATGTCATAAGAACATCTTGGATGTATATGGGAAGTTCCACCTCGCCCATGCAAGGGGTTTCCATACCTCCCAATCCTATGAGATATTCTTCTATAGGATTGACACTTAATTTCAACTTTTGATAATAAGAAAGTTTAACAGCACTAGTGGCTGCACCTAAGTCAATTAAAGCTCTCACGCTCCTTACACTCTCTCCTTGTCCTACGTTTAGGGTCACAAAGGGACATCGATCAATTATTCTAGTGGGAATTACTCCTGAGACCTCACACATAGCCATATGATGTCCTGGATCTGCATAGGCATCTGTCCTAGGCTGATCTCTACCCTGTCTTCTCGATTTCATTCTTCCAATGCGTTTCAATGCTTCTGCCTGTGCTTCTTCTCGAATTCGCTTTTCCTCTTCTTTACATTTCTTTGCAGTATTGAGTCGATTTAACATCTCTTTCGTCAGGAATTTGTGATATAGTTTGACTCTATATCTTCTAATGTAACTAGGGAGAACATCACCTTCTAATGTAGCTAATTGAATTGCTCCACTTGTGGAGATCCTATTGATAATCATGGGTCCATAGCCTCTCTTCTCTAGTTTCCGTGCATGTTGCTTCAAAGTGTAAACCAAAACTAGGTCTCTTGCTTTTAAGCCCTTATCCTTCACATGTGCATCAAAATATGTTTTTTGCCTCTTCTTGGCTGCATAAATTCCTGTTGCATCTCTCAATCGTGTTTCACCTAATCGTTCAAGATCGAAGATTCTAAAGGAGAGCTCATGCCCTGTCCAGTCATGCTCTTGTGCTACTTTCAATGTAGGTATCAGGAAGTCCAATGGTAGCACTACATTTTGGCCAAACACCATCTGGAGGGTGTGGCTTGGAGTACCGTTTTATAGGCCACTCGGTATGCCCAAATAGCATGGTGTAGTTGTTTGTCCCAATCAGAGTGTTTATTATTAACCACTTTTGTCAATACATTGCATAGAATCTTATTTGTGCTCTCGGCTTGCCCATTAGCTTGTGGATGATAGGGGGCAGACTTCTTGTGTATCACCAAGAACTCTTGAAGAAGATTTTCAATAACTTCATTCAAGAAGTGTGTGCCTCTATCGCTTATTAGCTCTATAGGTAGCCCATACCTAGTGAACACATTCTCAAATAAGAACTTGGATGTCGTATGGGCTTCATTCTTGGTCGTAGCTTTTACCTCTATCCATTTGGCTAGATAATGAGTGGCAAGAATGATATATTCAGCATGTGAACCCTTGGCGGGGGGATTGATAGGACCTACAAAGTCTATTCCCCACTTAGAGAATGCACATCCACCCATCATAGGTTTCAATGGCATCTCGTCTTTTGGTATAGGATAATGAGTTCATTGACACACATCACACCTCTTCACATAGGTATGTGCATCCATGTGAAGGGTTGGCCACCAAAGGCCTGCAAATAGTATTGCTTTGATCACCCTATCTGGTCCAAAATGTCCTCCTGCTACACCTTGGTGAGCAGTTTCCAAGATCTTAAGGTATTCACTCTCATGGACACATAATCTAAGATACCCATATTTTCCTTGTCTATATAAATTATCTCCAATGAGAGTATAATCTAAAGCTTCTTGCTCTAAGCTCCTTTGTCTAGCCATTGTCATATCTTGGGGAAAGTTTCTCGTTCGCAAGAAGGTTACTAATGGCTCCCTCCAATCTGGCATTAAAGATACTTGATACAGAGTGGCATGCTCCACAGGAGGTCTAGTGCTATAGGTTGGGCATTCCTTGCACATCCTATGGAAATCAACTTCCATAGTTGGCCAATGCACTCCAAGTCTCCTCAGTGTCTGTAAAAATCTTTGCCTCAAGTAGTGTTGCTCTAATGCAACCACATGTGCTAATTGCAACCATTTAGCGTACTCATCCTCTTCCACACAACAAGATAATATTCCTTGATCCGTGTACTTGTACATGCTCCCTACCATGATATGGTACCTTTGGGCTTTTACTACCTCCCTATCTTGTGTGTTTATCTACTGGGTGGTTAGGTCCGTATGTCAATACTGGCACTAGTGGCTTAGCCCACTGAGGTTCAACTTCCAAATTAAACAAGTAAGCATCAGGAAGGTCATCTAATACTCCTTGTGGGGCCTCTCCAGATGTGAGCCTAGAGAGATGGTATGCTCTCAAATGAGTCTTGCCTTTCCTCACCACAACCTCAAAGTCATATTCCATGAGTAAGAGAAACCATCTTACTAATATACCTGTATGGCATGGCCTGTTTACCAAGTACAACAATGCTTGATGATCAGTAAAAAAAATTAAACTTATTTGCAAGCAAATAGTGTCTAAACGTTTTAACCGCATATACCATGCCTAATCCTTCTCGTTCGGTGGTTGTATAGTTTCGTTCAGTTACATTCAATTGTCTACTAGCATAGGAAATTGGAAGATCCATATTACCTTCACCAATAGGTTGTGCTAGCACACATCCAATAGCATAGTTGGATGCATCCACATGCACATGAAAGGGCTTGCTCCAATCTGGTGTTGTTAAGATTGGTGCTAAACATGATCGTCATTTAAGCTCATTGAAGGAGTTCTCACATTCTTCGGTCCACTCAAAGTTAGTCAAAAGGGAGTATAGGGGTTTTGCAATGATTGCATACATATGAATGAACCAGTGATAAGAGCCACAATGCCCCATGAAAGCCTGTACTTCTTTGACGTTCCTTGGCTTAGGTAGCTCAGCAATAGCTCTCACTTTCTCCTTGCCTTGCCTGACCATGAAAACACACTTTTCTGGGTTCAACGAGAGTTGATATTCTCTACATTTGTCAAAGATTTGGGTGAGTTCAAGCATATGGGTATGTCTAATGTTGGAATGCACACAGAGATCATCCACATAGACTTCCAAATTCTTCCTCAGGAATTCTTTAAACACATGACACATCAGTCTATGAAAGGTAGCAAGTGCATTGGTAAGACCAAATGGCATTACCCTAAAGGCAAATATTCCCCACTCTGTAGCAAAGGCTATCTTATGCTGATCTTCGGGAGCTATGGCCACTTGATTATAGCCAGAGAATCCATCTAGGAAGCTGTACACTTCCTTGCTTGCTACTCATTCTAGTGGATGCTCGGTAATTGGAAGTCGATAGTTATCTTGAATTGGGGATGCATTAACCTTCTTCAAGTTGATGCATACACGTAGCTTTCCATTCTTCTTGGGCACCATTACAATGGGGGATACCCACTCAGTGTGCTCAATTCCATAGATAAATCCAGCTTCAACCAAGCGATCTATCTCCTCTTTGATCTTAGCGGCATAATTATCGTTATATGTGTATGTCTTTTGTTTAGAGGGTTTGACATATAAGGTCATGGGAATCGTGTGTGAGCATATGTCAGGGTCTACACCTTTCAAGTCCTTGTAACTCCAAGCGAATACATCTCTGTATTCTCTTAGCAAGGCTATCAACTCATACTCCTCTTCCTCAGTGAGGTCATGTCCTATGAAGGTGCATCTTTCTTCTCCTTCTTCTATGGCTACAACTATTTTCTTGGTGGTTTCTTTGTTATCATAGGACTCTCCTGCTTGGGCATCACGTTTAGGCATTCTTATGATGACTCTCCTGTCTTCTATCTCATATTTCTTAAAGTTCTCAGGGACCTCAAACAAAGATTCTTCCTCTTCTAGCGTGACTTCTCTCTTCTTCCTTTTCTTGCCTTCACTCTTGGGGGTTACTTGTGTGGTTAACCTCACATCATTCGTAATTTCTTTGTGTCTTTGAGGGTAAGCTTCTACTTCATAGAATTATTCTTCATCTGAGGCAAAAGGTGGGTCCCTAATGATTGACTCTAGATCGAGTCACTTGCATCCCCAAATGCATCAGTGCTAGGTTCACATTCTTCCACAACCGAATCTCCCATGATTGGCTCTATGGAGAAAAATGAAATGTCATAGCCATCCTCATCATAGTGGGGTGTCCATTGTTCTTCGTTGATGGCTACATCCATTGTTGCTAATATTTCTGCTCAACCATGAGGTTCAAAGTCTTCGTCACGAAATACTACAAGTGCATAGGATGGGTCTTGAACTGATCTATGGGTTTCATTTGCACCTATCTCTCTGGCTTTTTCTCTCTTCTGTTCTTCTACTACCACTTTACACATCCATAAATGGGTGTCTTCATGCATCCATGAGGATCTTGATCCTATGGAATGCACTGATTCAGTATCATCTTTGGTGCTATGGATGGGATTCCATTGGATAGGGGGTACATCTTTGTGAGAGTAATCCTTGAGATTAACTTTGGTCGTGACATCTAAGTGTTGCAAGTACAAGGAATTAGTTCCCCAATCCTATACCACTTGCAACTGCCACATAAATGGTCTTCCTAGAATCATCTCTTAGGCTTGATTTTTGCTAAAGTCACATATAGCAAAAGTATGCTCAAAATCAACACCACATGTAGTGAGAGTTATTCCTTCTAGCAGTCCCAAGGCTCTTTCAATGTGACCATCGGCCATCTGCAATTTCATTCTCCTTGGCTTGAGTGTTGGCGCTGTTAACCTCTCCAATCGTTCCAGCAGTCCATCAAAAGTGCAACTGCCTCTTAGCTGAACTAGAGAAGTTAAAGAGGCAACTGGCTTCAAACATGGTTTGAGCCAATTACACCATCTTGGCACAAATTTTAGTTCCTTCAAGCTCTAGTTCGGCTCTAGGGTAACACTTTTCATGGTCGGTTACATTTGGCCCTTCTTGGATTCTGGCCTGATATGCTTTAAGCATCATGTTTAAGTCCTCGAGAGTGAGATCTGCTAAGACGGACCCTACTCTAGGGGGTGGTGGGATTAGGTGAGGTGGGATGGAGGGTGATGGAGAAGGTGATAGGGATGGAGGTGGTGGTGGCATGTGAGAGTGTCGTTGAGAGGTGAGTTCAACAATTTTGGCTTTTGTTTCTGTTATGCTTTCCTCTAATTCGCTCATCTTCTTCGACCATTGTCTTTTCATCCTTTCTCGGCTATCTTTCAAGGCTCTCCTTTGTTTCTTGGCTACGCTCGGAGTTTCACTAACCTCGACACTCTTTTCTTGGCTTAAACCTTGATTCTGCTGCAATGCCTGAGCTCTAGTGACAACTTGCACTAGCGCAGTAGAAGTCACATTGCCTGTACAGTCTACTACTAACCCAATAACGTTGATGGGAGTAATTTTTGGCATATTATTGGGGTTCTTTGGGCAATCTCCTAAACGATGCTCCTTTCTGCAATCTTGACAAAAGCCTTGAATTGTCACTGATTGGGGTTGTGTAGGGGAAGGCATTGGGCAATCACGAATGAGGTGATCTCCTTGACATCGATAGCATGGTCCTCTAGGAAATGGGGGTCTTACCTGCCTAGGTTGAGGCTTAGAGATGGGATTTGCATACATGACATGTGCATACTCTGGCTCCCAACTAGGTTCACTTGGATCTTCAGAGTAATATGACTCATTATGCTCAGGTGGCTGCATGTAGTAAGCCTATGGACTATCCATGTGAGTAGAGTCAAAACTATGATCGTTGGGGTCACTTTCTGAAAGCAGTGGTGTCACTAGCACTATGGCTCTATTCAAGTTCTCTTCTGGAGCTACGTACTTTACCGGAATCACATTGGCCGGGGTTGGAGGCTGTTGAGATAACACAGGCTGAGGCCTTTGCTGGGTTTGATAGGGTTGCTGATAGGGTTGTTGAGGTCTCCCATATTCCTGTGGTGGGTACTGGTTCCGATATCTTCCCTGTTGTGGATAGGGCTGAGGGTAGGTTTGCCTAACCGCTTGCTTATTGTATGGGCAATCTTGTGCTATGTGATTAGTGTATCTCCGTTCTATGGTGCAGTACTGGCTACTAGGATTCACTTGGGGTTGAGCCATAATGGGACATACATTCGCCATGTGGTCACCACCACAAGTATAGCATCTCTTCACTGGGGCAAACCTTGGTATTTGTTTACTAGAGACTCCTAGCTTCTCAGCTACTTTCTCGGCGAGTTCCTCAATAGATGTGGATTGTGAGGAAGAGAGGCTAGTAGAACTATCTGAATCTTTGTAGATTTTCGAAAGTTCTAATTTCTCCCCTAGGTTATCTTCAATGTCAATGCACATGCGTACACACTCTTCTATGGTCCTAGGGTCCTTCAAGTACACATATGATCTCAATTTGGTACTTAGCAATCCATCCAAGAATAAAGCCACTTGTTTGGCTAGTGTGGGTAACTTTGGAACAGGACATGTCTCCAAGTATTGCCTAAACCTTCTGCCTGCAAGCTTGACCATCTCTTGGGATGTCTGCTTGAAGTTGTGAATCAGTGAGGACGTATTATGCCATATGCCACTCTTAGAGAATTCAGTAATGAAAGCCTCTAGAAGTTGGTCTATGTTCCTGAAGTGTCTCTCATTTAGTGGTTGAAACCAAATAAGGGTTGTGTTCCTAAGGGTTAGACCAAAAGCATTGTACTACGTGAACAAGTCCTCAACTTGTTCAGTTCTTAAGACTTGTCTGAACTCGACCACATGATCATATGGGTCTCTAGTGCCATCGAAGTAATTCTTCATGGACTTAACCAACTGGGTTGGCCTCAAGGTTCTAGTGTGTTCCTAGGCCTTGGTAGGGGAAAATCATCAGCATTTCTTTGGTTTCTTGGGACTCTAGGTCTCTCAATTTCCACTCTATCCGTCTCTGTTCGCATCCTTTCTCTTCCCAAGGGCTATCAAAATCTTTGAATTCATAGATTGTAATCATTCCTACCTCATTCGGTTGATCAGACTTATACCTCCAAAAGGGTTCGTCGGTCTCTTGATTCAAAAGTAGATCTATGCTTTTATTGTCTTAGGGTACCCACTCTAGTGTGATAATTCTAGTAAGAACTCATTTGCCTCGGGGGGTTTTAGGCTCTCCACCTATGTTCCCTTGCTCTATGTCACCTAAGTCCGTCTCTAGGATCACATTCCCGAATTCCTCTGTCCTATGTGGGTGACAGGTGACTATGTATATGGTTCCTTCTTTGTCCAGGTATGCTCCATTTTCAAACTTGATTGCTAGATGTTCTAGTCCAATGGGTTGATCTGGGTTTTTGATCTTGACCACAGATCTTCTTAGGCCGTCCTCATAGATGCAAGCACCTAATCGGTTGGTCCTAAGGTATTCGACTAGCGTCTTGTAAGGGCCTTCTACCCTTTGTAAATATGGCACACCTGAACTTCCTATAGGTCTCTCCATACCATGAGACATCTCAGACTCGCTAGTTTCAGAGCTAGGGTAGTGCGAATAATTGCTCAACTGCTGGGCCCAAGACCTAGCAGTATGATTGACACTAGCCTCTGAAGACCTAAGGCTTTGCCGATCTCTCCCTAGGTGTCCTCCTGATCTAAGGTTCATATGCCTTAGTGAGCAATCCCAATTTTTACCCAAGGTACAACCTCATTGCAGATCAATTGGTATCAGTCACTTGGTTCTTTTTTAGTTGATTATCCTGTTTATGCTCCTGTCTGTATCATGTCGTCATGAATATCTTGAGTAATTTTCCGCACTTTAAGTTGATCGTACCATGTTAAGTTCTTTCCTTTAAGCTATTGATCACAAAGAGATTATGTTTCATCTTGAACTTGAGTGCTTAGGTAGTCTTCAAATTGATAGATACCTATCATCACCTTGACTTACTTCTAGCACTACTCGCACTTAGCCTAAGCTAGTAATTGACAAGGAGAGTTGAGAATGATCCAACCTTGAGATGCTTATCCCCTGCTCGTTGGGGCTCAAGAAACCCGTTCTCAAGCTTGCAGAATGCCCTTGCTCTGGATGCCCTCTGGTACTTTCAATGGACCTGTAATGGTCCCAAGGTTAGCTCAAGTTTTAAATTCAATTGACACAACAAACCACTTTCATTCATGTAACTCACAGACCAAATTGCCCTTTGCCTTTATGTAAAACAATTCTAGAGATCCCCTATTTTTGTTCCCCCTAGGTATGGTCAACTTCACAATACCCTATCTAATAATCCATGTACCGTATCTCAAAATACCCCACGAGCTTTCCAACGAACCCAAGATCATTTCGAACGGATTTCGTATGAGGAAGTTATGATTGTTCAAGGTTTTGGGGTTAAAACAGGGTTCAACAGGCTAGCAGGCACACAGGGTCTCCTCAAACTATTTGCTTATGGCCTCCCTATGTGCCCTATAGCCCAATATTCATGCCCAAAATTAGCCCAAAATCTTCAAATAAAAAACCCTAAAAATTTGGCCGAAAATGGCTGTCAATCATGATCGACAGGTCTGTCAATCGCGATTGACAGAGGTGTCCGTTGGGGCCTGTCAGTCTCGATCCACATGTCGGTCGTGATTGACATTGTCAATCGTGATCGATAGAGTCGGTCGTGGGGTCTATCAGTCGTGATTGATGGTGTCAATCGCGATCGACACTTTTTGCGTGAATTCTGGTGTAATTTCAGTCCATCGTGGGTCTGTCCATCACGATGGACATGTGGGCCCACAAGTTTATGTGTCAATCATCCAAATTCAATCGGTCGCGATCGACAGTGTCAATCGGGATTGACAAAGGTATCGATTGTGGCTGTTGATCACGATTGACGGTGTCAATCACGATTGGCAAGGTCTGTGGGTCGTCTCTGTCGATCGTGGCTGTCGCTCGCAATTGACAGAGGTTGTTGATTGTGGCTGTCAATCGCGATCGATGGTGTCAATCGCGATTGACAGAGTATTAAGGAATTTTTTAATTTTGATTTGTGTTTTGCAATGTGCTCCTTATGAGTGTTATAGTGGTGCACTTTGTTTTACCAAATGATGAGTTTTTCTATCGTTCGCGATCGACAGAGGTCAATGTAATAGAGATAGTGCCGAGCTTTTCTGTACCTGTGCAGATTGCTGGAGATGATGACATAGCAAAAACCTGCAAGAACACTCAAGAAACATGCAAAAGAGCACACACAAATCGCTCTCTCGCTCTCTCTCACAAGTGAAATGAGGGAAATGGAAGGGGAAAGGAGATATGACCCAATTCGCGATGATGGAGATGGAGGTGGGAGATGGTGAGGATGATGATGGTGATGATGATGGTGAAACAAGAAAGAGAAAAATAAGGGAAAGTGAAGAAATTACCTACAACGCCAACGTCACAACTCTATGTCTTACTATCACACGCTCGTCCTCAAAGCTCGATCCTCGGCAACGGCTTCAAAATTTGATGTAGCTCAGTGATGAGTAGCATCTCCTTTAATGTCAATCCGGGAAGACGTGAGGATGGTATGAAGACCTCGAACAAGTGATTGCACAAGTGAGTGAGTGAGAAGCACAGAAACATGCACACACATACACACACACGCACACAAGGCAAGACAAAGAGAGAAACAATGGAGTTATTTGGATTACTCAAGAAGTCTCATACAAGTTCAAATCTACAACAAGTTAACCTCAAAAATGAGCTCTCTAACTTTGTTTATAGTTTTTGACTAGCTTTGGCACTTTCCAGACCTAGTGTCTGGCCTAGTTAAAAATTAGGTTCTAGGGCCTATTTGAGGGCTCAAACGGAGTCTAAAAAATATGAAAATTGATAGGTAGGTACTTCTAATGCTCCTCAAGCTATAGGACTCCCTGGCTTGCACAAAATTGAGCTACAAAAATATGAAATGGTATTTAAAATGGCTTTTAGTGATGAAAATCACTATTTTTGTAGGGGTTTCTTCTAGAGATTTGACATACACTTCTTGGCGCTCCCTACTTGCTCCTTCTTCTTGTGTGTCCACCTCTTTGATGTGCTCCTGTGCTTTGTCCTTGACCTTCAGCTTCATACAAAATGATAGGCCTATTTTCTAGATCTCTATTGACTACCTTGCCTGCTTGTTCCTTGCTCTAACTCCTGTCTTTGGCTTCCTTGCCTCGTAAGTCCTTGACTGCCCCGACCACTGCCAACAATCCTTGATAATCTGTCAGCCTGAACTCCTAGTTGTTTTTCCCTACGTTTGAGGTGCTGAGATTGAAATTGCATTGTCTTGTAAAAATCTTCTCGTTCCTTTTGAATTGCTTCAATCTCCTTCTTCAACGTAATATTTCAACCAATTTCTCCTTGCAAGGATCGACTTTTGTGGAACAGCTCCTCGGTAGCTCGCTTGAGTTCTTTTTCAGCGTTTACTACATTCATAGCTAGTGTCTGCGAAGCTTCTTCTAATACACTCAGCTTATCTTGCGTGTCATGAAGCTCGTTGCCTAACGCATTCATGGCATCCTTCTTATCTGCAACCTCTTGCTTTAATCCATTAATCTTGGTGACCTATTGGGCAATAATATTGTCTTTTTCAGTCAATTGTTCTTGCAATCGCTGGATTTGGGTATGCAGGGAGTGAATATCTATTTTGGCTTCAAGAAGTTCTTCTTGGAGGGGCGTGGTATCAGCTTCCACGATGTCTACTTTGCTCTGCAGCTCCTATCAAAGAGTTTGTTGTGCCGTCTTCAGTTCAAGAGGTAATTGTTAGGATAACTGAATTAATAAATGGCCCATGGATGCCAATTCGGTGAACATAGCTGGAGTGGGAAGAGAAGAAGTAGACTGTGATGGTTGGGCAGAAAGGAGGTGTGGATACGAGGGTGGAGAGTAGTCGGGAGAAGATAAAATTTTGGACGAGACCTCACGAATGGCAGTTGGAGGCAAGGAGGGAGAAGCATCGGCAGTAGCAAGAAGTGTGGTTGGAGGAGGAAGGGGAAGAAGAGTTGTCGACATTAGGACGATGCCTATTTTGTTTTGAGGTGAAGATGAAACAGTGGCAACTTCGGTAACGGCCTCTTTAGCACATGGTGGTTGCTTTGCCGTGTCGGCTTGATCATCTGCTACTTGTGAGGAAGATGGATGACACCCAATGACAGTGCTATCTTCCACTGTCTCCTTCAAAGTCTCAGCATCCGATTGTTTTGTTTCTTCCTACGGTGAAATTTCAGCTACATCTTCCATAATAACGTCTGGATCCTGCTGCTTACTAGGAGAAGAGGATGCAGAGACCACCTGTAAGGACGTTGCTGTACCATGAAAAATTTCAACCTCTTGTATAGCGGTTGTTTCCTGCACCCAGCTTTGAGATGGGCTTATTCGACTACGTTTGCACCTAAAGAAATGGAGAAGATCTTTGTCATCATCATCCTCTAGCATGTGTGTAGACTCCTCATGTAAAAGTAGAGTATTCGTTGGGGGTGGTTGCTCTGCTTGGATCAACGGAAGGAGAAAAGTGAGCAGGGGTGGCAATCTAGTCCTAGGAATCTCATTCTTGGCTAACTGCTTTGAAACGGCTTGGCATTCAGGGTGAATGTGCTAGAAAAAGAATGAAGTGCAAGTAATGGCCTCTCGGGATGTAGTCTTAATCATAGAGTAGAAAGGACGTGAGATACCATAAGTGCATTTTTGGAGGTTTAAGGTAGCTACTAGGAATTGGAGTGCGCTGCGCTGTGGTTCTGGATGACATAGAATGGCAAACTCGTTAGACGAGTGCCTGGGGAAAAGTTCCTTCATGGTTGCCATGGGAAGGAGAGGGCCATCAACCAACCCCTCCCGAGGGAGACAGAACCCCTCAGCGATGGTAGTGAGAGTAACATTGACACAGGGGTTCAAATATGCCAACGACTAGCATTATTCTGTAGCAGGCATGGCGGCTATGGTAGAGATTATCTGCACACAGAAGGGATGACACTCCACTAAATGCCAAGGCAATTCAGGGAAGGCCAAAAGACCGCGACCACGTAGGAACTCGCTGGTGTCTGGAGCGAGTCCAGCAGGGAAGGTGACAATATTTGTCAGGGCTTCCATAGCACAAGCAAAAACACAAAATAGCACAGGGAATACATAGGTCATAAGCACACAAGGATGCAATAGCGAATAATAGTGTGAAGAAGAGGATTAAGTAGAAACACTAGAAGAATCATACGAAAAGAAACCTAATCATCACACAGGGTTGGAAATATATAGGTATAATGGCCACATGCATGCATTAATAGATTCGGAGACACAGAAGGCGGCTGCTAATCATGGTAAGTTAAGAAAACTAAAAGATTAGGGTCAATCGGTCAACTGGAATTATGCAGAACGGATAGGAACATCGAGGGAGAAAAGTGGAGAAAAAAATAGGAGTAACAATACCGACTACACATCATAAATATGAAGGTAGTGGATAATAGGGACGAAGCTTCGATCCATTGATTGCTTTAGGAAGAAGGATACCAGTTAGGGTGGATAATCAAAAAGTTGCTGGCCCCACATGTTCAGCAATGCGGTATGGACTGAACAAGCGCAATTTAAACTTTTCGACAGATCGGTTAGATTTAACATTATAAAAGAGTACTAATTGATTGATGGTAGACACGGGGGTTTCAAGGAAACGATCGTGAATTCTTTCTTGTCTGAGCTGAACTTCCTGCAACACCAGAAAACTCTCGAGGTGTTGTTCATCTAGAGACCGTAAAGCCTGCAATCGGAAAGGGAAAGTTTCTTCCGGTAGTAATTTCTGCTCTAATGCCACTCGCAGACTAGGAACCACCAGTTCCATAGGAGCAATCACCTCCAAACCATAAGCCAACTTGAAAGGCATTGTTCCGGTCGCCACTTTATAAGTTGTATGGTAAGCCCATAATATGGCAGGTAGGAATTGGTACCATCTCTCTGGAAAATCTAATACCAGTTTCTTTAAGATGTTCAACAGAGATTTGTTGGTGCTCTCAGTGAGTCCATTCGCTCATGGATAGTAGGGAGAACTGAACTTATGCACAATCTGAAAGGTTGTAGTAAGCACTTGGATTAATGTGTTTGCAAAGTGCGTACCTTGATCAGTTACAATTTCCAAAGGTAAACCATAGCGTGGAAAAATATCTTTCATCAAGCATTTAGCGACCGCAACTACCATGGTGGACCATAGAGCCCAAGCTTCAGCCCACCTAGTCGCATAATCCATGCATGTAAGGATATATCTATTACTGGTAAGTGTCACAGGAGGTGTAATCGGTCCAATAAAATCCAAGCCCCATTTCTGAAAAGGTTCGAGAGGCAAAACGGGTTGGAGCGGAAAGTAATGGCACTGTAAAGGTTGACCTGAATGTTGACACTCATCGTATTGCTTCACATACTTGTTCACATCTCGATTCATAGTAGGCCACCATAAACCACTCTGCAAAATCTTTCGGTGGCTCAGGTCCACTACAAAATGACCTCCAGCTGGTGCCGAATGAGCCATTGTGATGACTGAAGCAATTTCGTGTGGGGGAACACATCTTAGGAGCACTCCTGAGTGATCCATGTAATATAACTACCCTACAATTAGCCGGAATTGTCAACTATACATGGCCAGTTTATGATGAGCAGCAAGAGAGGTCGTGCCGGGAGGACATCCATTGGTCAAGAAAAGCATCAAGGTATCATAATAGGAGGATTTCACCGACAATTCTTGTTGATCCTCTTGTACAGTCTCAGTTGCATAGATAGCAGGTGTGGTATCGTCAACTCCTTCCGGAAGTTCACCGGAATCCAACCGAAATAGAAAATCAGCAAGTGCATGTGCGGACCCTAGTCGATGTAACAATACCCATCTGGCTAGTTTTCCTCCCAAATGCTATTGGCAAACAAGGTACACCAAAGCCGCATGATCGACATGGAAGGTGAAGTGGCGTCCCAGTAAATAATGCCGGAATTTCTTCACCGAATATACCAAACCGATACATTCACGTTCAGTGACTGAATAATTTCGCTCCATCAAAGCTAATCCGCGTGTTAGAACTCAAGGTCAAGCATAAGCATGGAAGCACATCAGAAAGGTGGACACACACAAGAAGAAGGAGCAAGTAGGGAGCTCCAAGAAGTACATGTCAAATTTTTAGAAGAATCCCCTACAAAAATAGTGATTTCCATCACTAAAAACCATTGTAAATACCATTTTCTATTTTTGTAACTCCATTTTGTTCAAGCTGAGGATTCCTTGAGCTTGAGAAGTATTAGAAGTACCATCCTACCAATTTTCATAATTTTTAGACTTCGTTTGAGCCCTCAAATAAGCCTTGGAACCTAATTTTTAACTAGGCCGGACACTAGGTCTGGACAAGGCCAAAACTAGTCCAAAAACTATAAAAAGAGCTAGAGAGCTCATTTTTGGGGTTGGCTTGTTAGAGAATAGAGCTTTTGTAAGAGAACTCTTTTGCAATCGAAGCTTTCCATTGTTCCTCTTTTTTATCTTACTTTGTGCGCGTGTGTGTGTATGTGTGTGCATGTTTGTGTGCTTTCATTCACGCACTTCTGTCTTCACTTGCTCATGGTCTTCATACCGGTCCTCACGTCTCCGCCGATTGACAAGTAAAGGAGGTGGTGCTTACGCTTGAGCTACACCAAATTTTGGCACCGTTGCCGGGGAGAGAGCTTCGAGGATGAGCGTTGTGATGGTAAGATCGTAGATTTGCGACGTTGGAAGGTAAAAAACTATCATTTTTGTTCATTTTCTGATTTTTCTTCTTCATCTTCATCATCATCATCATCTCCACCTTCTTATGTCTTCTTCTTCATAGAAATTTCTTGTTTTTTAGTGCATTTTCACCATTTTCATACCATCTTTCATGCATTATTGTGTGAGGAGGAGCTAGGAAGTGCAAGAGAGAGCAAGCACTGTGTTTTTTCATGATTTTCTGCACATACGGAGCTCGCCATTGCTCGGCGCTCAGAAATTTGAATTTCCCACCAAAAAACACGATTCTATGAAGAAAATCGCGATTCTGTGAAAAATTCAAATTTTTTGAAAAATCACGATTTTCTATTTCCTGCCTAAAAGTTTGTTGAAAGAAAACATGATTCTGTGGTGGGCTCAAAATCCCGATTCTCACAAATCACGATTTTCAGCCAAAAAACACGATTCTAAGAAAACACGATTCTATGCTTGTGCTCAAAATCGCGATTCTCTAAATTTTGAAAATCACGATTCTCTGAGACAAAATCGCGATTCTCTAGAACACGATTCTCTAAAACATGATTCTGTGAAAACACGATTCTGTGAACCACGATTCTGTGAACCATGATTCTCAAAAACACGATTCTGTGCTCAAAATCGCAATTCTCAAAAACACGATTCTCTAACCAAAATCGCGATTCTCACAAATCACGATTTTCAGCAAAAACACGATTCTGTGAAAACACGATTCTGTGAAAACACGATTCTATGAAAACACGATTCTATGAAAACACGATTCTCTGTTAGCAATGGCAATTTTCAAAAACACGATCCTCTGCTCAAAATCGCGATTTTCAAAAACATGATTCTCTGCTCAAAATCGCGATTCTCACAAATCACGATTTTCAGCCAAAAACACGATTTTGTGAAAACACGATTCTCAAGGTACGAAATCGCAATTCTTGATTTCACACAATCGTGATTCTCTTGGTTTCACAGGATCGCGATCCTCTGATTTCATAGCATCGCGATTCTCTTGATATTCATAAAATCGGGATTCTCTTGATATTCATAAAATCGCGATTCTCTTGATGTTCATAAAATCGCGATTCTCTAATTTCATACAAAATCGTGATTTTTCCATAAGTGCCTGTTTGCCTGTTTTGACCCCCAGGAGCCTGATTTGACATAACTTTTTCATCCAAAGTCCATTTTTTGAGCTCTATAGCTCGTTGGAAAGCTCGTTGATTTTCAGATAGATTAATTTGATTTATAAGAATAATGCGTTGATTTTCAGATAGACTAATTTGAAGTTGACCCTCAAGTGGGACTAGGGAACCAAGGGGACTCCAAAGGATTTTGAACCATACCAAGGGGAAATTTTGGACTCTTAAACAAAGCTTATGAACCTGAGATCTGGTAGACACATAGGCAAGGATAGACAAAGCATTAGATCTTCTCAGTCTAGTGTCAACCATACAACTAAGTCTTTGGCACAAAAACTAAGTGGTTGTCCTTACGTACTAAACTCTGACACAAGTGACTCAGAAATGTCTTTTAGCATGGGGAAACCTGAAGGTGGCTCAGGAACTGCCCATCTACAAACACTAGAAGGTCCCTATAAGACACAATTGGAGTATATTCGGAACAACCGATTAGGTGCTCGCATCTATGAGGATGGCCTACCACCAGCTCCTGCCAACGTGATTCTAGTCAAGTATGCTGTGGGAGAGGAAAATACAAATAGAGCATTGGTGCCAGTGACCCCACTGATCTCAGAGAATGACTCTCATGCTCATAGTTCAGACTACTCCCATGAAGGTAGTCCACATGCTTATTACACAGAGTCACCTGAACATAGTGAGATTTACCCGTATCAATATGAGGCACAACCTATGGAACAAAATTGGGAGCCTGAATACTCCAATGTCATGTACACAAATGCTAACCCTAGGCCCCAATTAAGACAAGCAAGACCACAAGCCCCTGGAGGACCATGTTTCAGATGTCAAGGCGACCATTTCCTTCGTGATTGTCCCCACCCACCATCTTCGAGTCAAGGACAGGCTATCACAATACAAGTTTTTTGTCTTGATTGTGGCAAAGACCATCTCCCCAGAGATTGTCCAAGAAACCCCTCTAGTGCGCCCAAGATTACACCCATTAATGTGGTAGGTTTAGTGGCGGATTCAAGTTCAAGTTGCAGTAATGTGGCTCCTATACAAGCCGTCACTAGAGCACAAGCCTTAAAATACGATAAACCAGCAGAGCAATCGGAGTCGAGTGAATCGGGAGAACCTAGTAAGAGGAAAACAAGAACATGGAAAGATACCCGAGATAAGGCTAATCGCAAGTGGAATAAAAAGTTATCGGAACTAGAAGAAAGCTTGAAAGACGCAAAAACAAAAATAGAAGACATCGCATCTCAAAACTCCTCGCATGTTGACACTCCAACTACTCCACCTCACCCCATCCCACCACCCATTGTAAATAAGCCGCAACCAGGGTCTGTTCTTGCAGATCCAACCCCAGAAGGCTTGGACATGATGTTCAAGGCCTACCACGCTCGACTTCAAGAAGGGCCAACAATTGCAAACCTAGACAAGAGTTACCCTAGAGCAGATTTAGAGATTGAACGGATGAAAATGTGCATGAAAATGGTAGAACAAGCTCAAGCTATACTTGAGACTAGTCAAAAGTTCAATCAGGCAAACTCTCTCAAACCTGATTTGCATTTCCAGGGCCTACTAGAAAGATTAGAGCAATTGGTAAACAAACCACAAGTTTCTTCACCTCCACAGGCTCAACTAGTTTTTGAGAGAAGAAGCTCACCACCAATGGGAGCGTATGTGTCAGGGGAGCACTAGATTGTGCTCTATGACTACAGTAGACAAGATTTCGGAAATACACTTATGATTACAAGAACACCCATGTAGGGAAAATGATACAAGAATATACGACTGATACAAGACGTCCCACAACCCGAGACCGATAGGTATGGAAAACTCGACTAGAGATGATACAGGAGATCCCACAACCCGGGATCGTAGGTAGGAAACAAGATATCTCGATTACAAGAATTCCCCTCAGGGAGATGAACTGGATACAAGAAATAACTAGAAAGGATCTTGTACTATGAGATTACAACAGGACAAGAAAGGATGTCCACAATACAAGACTAGACAAGACTAGAGCTAGAAACAAGACTAGAACTTGAACTGGAACTTGAAAGTACTTACTTGGAGGTCACGACTCCTTGAGCTCCCAAGACTGGCATTGGCAAGACTGATTATGAATGTGGCCTACCCCTCCTTATATAGGTTTTCAAGGGCGGTTCCCAAGGGCGGTTGCGACTTGATGATGTCATCATGATGTCATTGATTTGAATCACGACCTCCGAGTGTTAGAATTCAGCAAATAGACAGTCGATCTTGGGGTTTTGGCACGTTTCGGACGCAATGGAAGCATTAGTTTCTCCAAAATCTGAGCCAATCATGAGATATAGAAATTGACATGGAATCTAAGGTTTAAGATGGTTTCCTTTGTGTCCATGACATCACGTCCCCCTCAAGCGACGAGTTCCACGAGAAGCGGCCATGTTTTGTAACTTGGGTTTCATTGGATTCTTCTTATGGAATTCACGAACCTTGACTTTTGCTCTCTGAAGATTTTCTATAAGTTCACAAGTATGATCACTGATGTCATATGCTTTCCAATGAATAAAGCATTCCAATTGTCCTCGCGCGATTCTTGAATCTAAGGCATGATTAACCTCGAATTCTTCATGATCCTTAATCTTGAAAGGTGGTGAAGGACGAGATCTCCCATGAGCTTCCTTAGCTTCATGACAAGATAGGTCCTTTGAGTTTTTCGTGGTGTGTTGTAGTGTTTCCAAGATCTTTGATGGAGTGCCTTGAGTAAGCACACCTCCTTGATTGAACATGAACTCCTCCTTTTCCTTTATCTTCTTGTTATCTTGATAAATTGTATGCTCCATATCATTCGTAATGACTTCTTTGCCTTCAAAGATTCTTGATTTAGATTCTTGAGGAATAGTGTCTTCATTATTCACCACTTCTAACTCTTGGACTTGGCTTTCTTTTAGCAAATGATTGTCACACTGAATCGCTTGATTGATAGCTTCATCTAAAGTTTTTAACTGAGATGTAGAGGATAAACAATCCTTTATCTCATCTTTGAGACCACTTTGAAATCGATTAACTAGATAGTCTTCTTGGTATGCGGATCCTTGAAATACAATTTTGAAGTCTGATGCAAATTCTCCAATTGAGCGATCACCTTGTTGCAACCTTCGTTCAAAGTCTCGAAGTTTTTTATATATATCATCTAGAGTAAACTCAATTTCTAAGTATGGATATGGTGTCCATCATGCTTGGCACGATCTTGATGTGGATAGTCTTGCCAAAATGTCAGGGGAGCACTAGATTGTGCTCTCTGACTACAGTAGACAAGATTTCGGAAATACACTTATGATTACAAGAACACCCACGTAGGGAAAATGATACAAGAATATACGATTGATACAAGACGTCCCACAACCCGAGACTTATAGGTATGGAAAACTCGACTAGAGATGATACAGGAGATCCCACAACCCGGGATCGTAGGTAGGAAACAAGATATCTCGATTATAAGAATTCCCCTCAGGGAGATGAACTGGATACAAGAAATAACTAGAAAGGATCTCGTACTACGAGATTACAATAGGACAAGAAAAGATGTCCACAATACAAGACTAGACAAGAATAGAGCTAGAAACAAGACTAGAACTTGAACTGGAACTTGAAAGTACTTACTTGGAGGTCACAACTCCTTAAGCTCCCAAGACTGGCATTGGCAAGACTGATTATGAATGTGGCCAACCCCTCCTTATATCAGTTTTCAAGGGCGGTTCCCAAGGTCGGTTGCGACTTGATGATGTCATCATGATGTCATTGATTTGAATCAGGACCTCCGGGTGTTAGAATTCAGCAAATAGACAGTCGATCTTGGGGTTTTGGCACATTCCGAACGCAATGGAAGCATTAGTTTCTCAAAAATCTGAACCAATCATGAGATATAAAAATTGACATGGAATCTAAGGTTTAAGATGGTTTCCTTTGTGTCCATGACAGTATGTTTCTAATTCCACGGATGCTGGAATACCTCCTTCAATTCAACAGTACTCTCAAGAGTTCTTGCGGGAAATACAAGAAGATAAATGGGCCAAGGAGAAGGGTAATTTCCCTCCTATTCCTTGTAATTCCTTGTACTTATAGCACTTAGGGGTCACCACCAAGGTCAATTTGAAGGATTACTCCTTCAGAGATGTACCACCCCTACAGTGGAATCCTATCCACAAAGCGAAAGAAGATTCCATCTCTGTGCATTCTGAAAGTTCACCTGACCATCATGGCTGCATGAAGATACTCATTTGTGGATGTGCAAGGTCACTGAGGAAGAGGAAAAACGTTTAAAGGCAAGAGAAGAAGGAGCTTCGCCAGGAGATAGACCAGTTAGGGATCCAGCCTACACACCAATGATCTTTCCAAATGAGGAATTTGAGCCTCATGGCTGGCCAGAAATCTTAGCCACCATGGACATTGCTATCAATGAAGAACAATGGACACCTCATTGTGATGAGGAGGGTTATGATATTTCAGTGTTCATGTGTCAGCCCTTGCTAGAAGAATGTGACCCTAGTGATGTCTTAGAAGAAGAAGAGAATGACGATGATATAGAGTCCATTGTGATGGATAGTTGCTTTAACTCAGAGCAGCACTGTCTAGAAGATATAGGAGTGTTCACCCAGAAAGAAGAAGAACCTCTCACAAGTATTAAAACGGTAAATTCAAAGGATGGAAGTGAGAGCAGTCAAAAGAAAAAGAAAAGAAAAGATGTGAAACAAGAAGAGGAGGAATCATTGTTTGAAGTACCAGAAAACTTCAAGAATTATGAAGTTGACGACCGCAAAATTTTGGTACGAATGCCTAAGAGAGAGGCCATCATAGGATAATCATATGAAAATAAAGAAAAGACCAAGAAAATTGTAGTGACCATTGAAGAGAACAAAGAGAGATGCACATATATAGGAGATGACCTAAGTGCAAGAGAAGAAATGGAGCTCGTAGCTCTATTAAGGGAATATAGGGATGTGTTTGCATGGCACTATAGAGACTTGAAAGGGGTAGATCCAAGAATTTGCTCTCATACTTTCCCCATGACTGTTGATGCCAAGCCCACCAAACAAAAGCCCTACACATATAATGACACTTATGCAACCAAAATAAAAGAAGAAATTGATAGGCTGATTGAAGCTGGATTCATCTATGAGATTGAGCATACTGAACGGGTGTCCCCCATCGTAGTGGTACCCAAGAAGAACGGGAAGTTGCGAGTGTGTATTAACCTTAAAAAAGTTAATGCCGCTTTGATCAGAGATAGGTATCCGGTTCCAATCACAGAAAACCTATTGGAGCGGGTTGCAGGCAAGGAAGTTTATAGCTTCCTTGATGGATTTTCAGGTTACAATCAAGTAGCCATTGCCCCAGAAGATCAACACAAAACGGCCTTTGCCACAGAGTGGGGAATTTTTGCATTTCGTGTGATGCCATTTGGGCTCACCAATGCACCTGCAACATTCCAAAGGCTCATGTGTCATGTCTTCAAAGAGTTCTTGCAAAAGAGCTTAGAAGTATATGTGGATGATTTATGTGCTCATTCCCAAGAAAGAAGATTTCACATCCCTGAGCTCACACAAATCTTCAACAAGTGTAGAGAATATCGAGTGTGTCTGAACCCTGAAAAGTGTGTGTTCATGGTGCGTCAAGGTAAAATCTTAGGTCATATTGTTTCTAAGAATGGATTCTCAACAGATGAAGATAAGGTACGAGCCATAGTGGAGCTGCCAAGGCCAAGGAATGTTAAAGAGGTACAAGCCTTTATGGGACATTGTGGATATTACCGTAGGTTTATCCACATGTATGCGATCATAGCTAAACCTCTTTATGGTTTGTTGACAAATTTTGAGTGGAACGACGAATGCGAGAATTCTTTTAATGAACTGAAGAAATGTTTGTGCACTGCACCAATACTGACCACTCTTGATTGGAATAAACCATTCCATGTCCATGTGGATGCATCCAATCACGCCATAGGATGTGTACTAGCACAACCCAGAGGTGAAGGAAACTTAGATTTGCCCATAGCATATGGTAGTAGACAGCTCACCGCAGCTGAACGAAACTATACCACAACTGAGTGAGAGGGCTTAGGCATGGTATATGCTGTGAAGAAGTTTAGAAACTATTTATTGGCCAAAAAGTTCAAGTTTTTCACTGATCATCAAGCTTTGTTATATTTGGTCAATAAACCTTGCAATACTGGACGCTTAGTAAGATGGTTCCTCTTACTAATGGAATATGACTTTGAAGTTGTTGTCAAGAAAGGTAGAACCAACCTTCAGGCAGATCACCTTTCTCGCATCACTTCAGGAGAGTCACCGCAAGGAGTGTTTGATGAATTACCCTATGCTTATCTGTTCGATTTAGAAGTTGTTCCTAAATGGGCAAATAAGTTGGTACCAGTCCTAACTTTCGGACCTGCAAATAAGAATGTGAAAACATCACAAGAAGAAATTGTAAAATCACAAAAGTATCACATACTGGCAGGAAGCATGTACAAACAAGATACTGAAGGTGTATTAGCTTGTTGTGTTGAGGATGATGAACATAGTAGCTGGTTGCAACAAGCCCATGAAGGATTGTTAGGAAATCACTATTCTAAACAACGAACATTGCAGAATCTAAAACGTTTAGGAGTGTATTGGCCTAGCATGGACAAAAAAATACATGAGTGGATTAAGAATTGTCCAATGTGTAGAGAGAGACCACCAATAAAGCATGCCACCCTTTATCAGGTGTCATTAATTCTTGATTGGAGTGCTCCATTGGTAGATTTTATGAGATCAGGAAGATTACCCAAAGAGGTTAGTCTAGCAAGAAGACGAAGCATCGAGCAAGAGGCTCAAGACTATGCCTTAGTAGGAGACAACCTATACCGAAGAGGCAAAGATGGTTATCTAAGGTTGTGCATTCACGAATCAGACTATCTGAAAGTCTTAGAAACTGCACACATCGGTGTTGCAGGAGGACACTTCAGTCCTGATTGAGTAATCAAGACCATTCTATTTTCAGGACTTTGGTGGCCCACTCTTCATATGGATGCTCATACCTATGTGAAGAAATGTGACACATGCCAACATGCACAATATCCAGTTAGAAAAGACGAGATGCCCTTGAGCCGAATGATGGGAGGGCGTGCATTTTCCAAGTGCGGCATAGACTTCATAGGTCCTATTAACCCCCCAGCTAGAAACTCCCATGCAGAGTATATTATTGTAGCCACAGATTACCTTACAAAGTGGGTAGAAGTGAAAGCCACAACAAAGAATGATGCTCAGACTACGGCTAAGTTGTTATTCGAGAATGTGTTCACGAGATATGGGCTACCAATAGAGTTAGTGAGCGATAGAGGCACACACTTCTTGAATGAGGTCATTGAAAATCTTCTCCAAGAATTCTTGGTGATACATAAAAAGTCTGCCCCTTATCACCCACAAGCTAATGGACAAGCCGAGAGCACCAATAAGATCCTCTGTAACGTACTGACAAAACTGGTCTGATTGGGACAAACAAATTCATCATGCTGTTTGGGCTTATCGAGTTGCCTACAAAACGGTACTCAACGCCACCCCATTTCAGATGGTCTTTGGACAGAATGATGTTCTACCATTAGACTTCCTCATCCCAGCCTTAAAAGTAGCACAAGAGCATGAGTGGAATGGACATGAATTGTCCTCTAGGATCTTTGATCTAGAACGCTTAGGTGAGACAAGGCTACGCGCGGCGGCAGGCATCTATGCTGCAAAGAAAAGACAAAAGGCATACTTTGATGCACACATCAAGGATAAGGGACTAAAAGAGGGTGATCTAGTGTTGGTTTACACAGTAAAGCAACATGCCCGTAAGTTGGAAAAAAGAGGATATGGACCCATGATCATTAATAGAATTTCCACTAGTGGTGCAGTTCAATTGACCACTCTAGAAGGAGATATCTTGCCAAACTATATTAGTGGATGTAGAGTCAAGTTATACCAAGAACCTCTTACAGAGGATATGCTTACGAGACTCAACACTGCTAAGAAGCGAAAAGAAGAGGAGTTAAGGGTGAGGGAAGAAGCACAGGCAGAGGCCAGAGAGCGTATTAGGTGAAATAAGTTAAGGCGACTAGGCCTAGATGTCAACTCAAAAGCCCCAAAATATCACATGGATATGTGCCGAAAATCGGGCATAACTACTTCTCAAGTCATTGACTGACGTCCCTTTGTGACCATAGAGATAGGACAAGGAAAGGGTGCAAGGATTGTGAGAGCATTGATTGACTCAGGTGCAGCAAGTAGTGCAGTTAGACTATCCTACTACCAAGACTTGCAGTTGAACATCAATCCCATAGAAGCTTATCTCATAGGATTGGGAGGTGTGGAAACCCCTTGTTTGGGTGAGGTGGAACTTCCCATCTACCTTCAAGATGTTCCAATGAAAGTCAAGGTGCTAGTGTGTCAAGATGAGAACCTTACAGAACCACTTGTCTTGGGTCAAGATTGGATCTATGACCATGCAGTTAACTTAAACCTAAGAAGTCAAATTCTTCAAGTTTGGGTACATGAACAATGCATCACATTAGAATTAGAGAACTGCATGCTCCTAGATCATGGCACCACACACTCTCTTAATTCTTCTAAGACTAATCATATGGAAGAAGATGTTGTATGTGTCAAAAGCTCTATGATGCAGGAGTCAATCGTGGAAGAATAAGTTCGAAGGCGGGTGGATCTTTCCTCTTCTCCGAAGAATCAAGTAGCCACAGTAGTGAGTCCACCACACAGGCAAACACAACCGTTCACGACATCTACTACATCAAATATAAAGACACCAATCGATAAGAAAGCAGTTCCGAGCATAAAGCAGATCTGGGTGCGCAAAGGAGAGCAACCACCAGCCTTGCCCCCACAAATCCCATCCAGGCAAGCCAACCAGGCCAGAAGACGAAGGAAGCAGCTCGGACAAGCTCAATCACAAGGTATCCAACAAGTTTGGGTTCCTAAGAAGTTAGCTGCAGCTCAACAAGGGCAATTACAGATGTGGGTACCTAAGAAGCTCTTACATCCACAACAACCTATGTTCTCCCACATCCGAAAGGTCTCAAAAAAGAAGCCAAAAAGAGAAAAGGGTAAGAACCACGTACAAAGACCGAAGGAAGATCAAATCAGCTCTTCAACAATAGTAGGAAGACATGCAAAAAGGATATGGGTTTGGAAGCCAAAAGTACAAGTAGCCTCCACCGAATCAAAGCGCCAACCACACTCGATACCACAGTTCAAAAAGCATCCAAAGAGGAAGACGCCTGAAGTGATCTCTACAGTGCCAAATGCTTTTCTAAAATGGACTCCAATAAGGAGGATTACATCAGTTCGAGACTCAATGGATACCTTCACCAAGGTCGGCATCAACCTCCGCAAATAACATCGAAAGCCTTGACGAGCGACAACCATGTGCTCCTTGCACAACCTTGTCTTTTGCACCATTCAGGTCATGCATTCCCAAAGTATGCATTAATATAGGGCCACATTACACGGCCGTGCATAGACACACTTGAGAATCCCAGGCACATGAGCACATTGACATATGTCAAATATTTTTATTGATACTAATCTTTGTCTTCTTGTTTTGTGACATTCTTTCGCAAAAAAAAAAAGAAGAAGAAGAAGAAGAAGAGAGAGAAGTAGAAAAGAGAGAGAGAGAGAGAGAGAGAGAGAGAGAGAGCTTGTTCCAAGGATTGGCTCATGGAACATGAATGAGTCATGCTTAGTTGAAGGTGGAACCATTGATTACTGTACATTTATCAGCTTCGATAGAAGTGTGTGTCGGTTAGCAGATGATATTATTGCTGCTTTATCTGGTTGACGTAAAGAACTTGACAGGAACATGGCATCCACAACTTTGTTTCCCCTTACCTTGGTAGGAGGAAAAATCTCGATGGCCCACGACTTGAGAGATGCTTAACTATTGCATGTACGAGAGCATCTACGGAGATATCGGCAAAGGGTAGTTCTGGTACCCTGCAAACCTTTGTATGTATACTGGATGAGAAGACTCCTGGTGAGCTAAAGAGAATATGTGAAACCAAGCTTGGTGTAGTTACCCAATGTCATTTGTCAAGGAATATAAAGAAATTCAATTCTCAGTATTTGGAAAATGTTGCATTGAAGAGAACAGATAGGACGAGGCACTCAAAGAATTTCATCAGTGGATCCTCAACATGGACATTCATCAACAATGTCCATCACAAATTATGGGAGCACAACATGAAGAGATAAACATTGATCAACCCTTCACCATGGTAAGTATCCTTACTCTGGAAACACCATAACCATGATAGATTAGGAAACCTCTTCGTCGGCATACCCTTGAGCACTTAGCTCAAGACCTCAATTTTTGCACCATACTTCTTTCGATGCATTTTCCAAGTAAGCATGCATAGGGCTATATTACAAGGCCGTGCACAAGGCACATATTTTCCTCAACCCATGCATGAACACACTTACCCATCATCCATTATGGGTTATAAGTACTTTGCATGACTACTATGAATGTCAACTTTGGAAGATCTAGAGGACATCAACGAAGACTCACAATGACACAATCATGCTGGAATCCAACGAAGAAGTACATACCAAAGCACTACAACTTGCAAAGGCTCACTGTGACAGATGAAGAACCGGACAACCAACCCTACCACATCTGGAAGCCAGATGACTTTTGTTCATACAGAAGGGACACTTCCTCTCAAAGCACTACTTGGAACAACCACTACAACAAGGGTCTGTCAGGGACGACAGACTCGAGAGGGGGGGGAGTCTTAGAACTCAAGGTCAAGCACAAGCATGGAAGCAAATCGGAAAGGTGGACACACACAAGAAGAAGGAGCAAGTAGGGAGCTCCAAGAGGTACATGTCAAATTTTTAGAAGAATCCCCTACAAAAATAGTGATTTCCATCACTAAAAACCATTGTAAATACCATTTTCTATTTTTGTAACTCCATTTTGTTCAAGCCAAGGAGTCCTCGAGCTTGAGGAGTATTGGAAGTATCATCCTACCAATTTTCATAATTTTTAGACTTCGTTTGCGCCCTCAAATAAGCCCTAGAACCTAATTTTTAACTAGACTGGACACTAGGTCTGGACAGGGCCAAAACTAGTCCAAAAACTATACAAAGAACTAGAGAGCTCATTTTTGGGGTTGGCTTGTTAGAGAATAGAGCTTTTGTAAGAGAACTCTTTTGCAATCGAAGCTTTCCATTGTTCCTCTCTTTGATCTTACTTTGTGCGCGTGTGTGTGTATGTGTGTGCATGTTTGTGTGCTTTCACTCACGCACTTGTGCCTTCACTTGCTTGTGGTCTTCATACTGGTCCTACGTCTCCACGGATTGACAAGTAAAGGAGGTGGTGCTTACGCTTGAGCTACACCGCAACTCACATAATAAACTGGACGGAACCATTTTTCTGTTTGCTGCATCAGCACGTTGCCAATTGCAATGTTGGATGCATCCACAAAGACATGAAATGGCAATTCCCAATTTGGCACTTGTAAAATAGGCGCTTGCATTAAGAGTGACTTCAATCAGTCGAAAGAGAGTTGGCATGCCCCGGTCCATTCAAACTGACGAGGAATACTGGTTATCATTCGATTGCGTGGCGTGGCCGAATGAGCAAGCCACCGTAAATGTCTTCCATGCCACCGGATTTGTCCCAAGAAGCGCATCACTTCTTTGGGTGTTGTGGGAGCAGGTGCCTCTAGTACAACCTTCACCTTATCTGGATCAAGTTGAATCCCCTATTTTGAGATAATGTGTCCTAGCAACTTGACACAAGATATTGAGAACATCGATTTATTTGGGTTTAAGCACAAACAGTATTCTTGACACTTTGAAAAACAACACCGTAAATGATACAAATGCGCCGAAGTATCACCGGATAAGGAGAAGTCATCCAAGTAAACTCTCATGAATGTGGTTAGATAAGGAGAGAAAATTTCTTGCATACAGCGCTGAAACGTACTTGGAGCATTTCGCAGACCAAACCACATCATTGTACATGCATAAACGCCCCAATTGGTTATAAATGCTATCTTTGGAATGTCCTGCTCCGCCATTCATACTTGATTATAACTGCTATATCCATCCAAAAAGGAATACATCTTGCGACCTGCCACATCATCTAGCATTGTGTCCAAAAACGGCAGAGGGAATGGATCAGGTACTGTGGCAGCATTTAACTTCCGGTAGTCCACACATATCCGTAATTGCTTATTCTTCTTAGGGACTATGACAATGGGGGAAATCCACTCCGCATGCTTGATCGGGACAATAAACCCAACCTTCAACAATCGATCCAATTCTGCTTTTACCTAGGCCGCATAGTGAGGAATCATTCTATAACTGGGTTGTTTAATAGGCCGAGCATCTGGTTTCAGCATAACCCTGTGTTGATAGATACACGGGTCCAACCCCTTCATATCCCAGTAATCCCATGCAAACACATTAGAGAATTCAGGTAGCAACTGTAGCAAGTTATCTTGGAAAGTCTCTACTAGTTCCGCCTTGATCTTCACCGGCCGCGGATTAGTTTCATCACCTAAATTGCAGGTAACCAATTGGTCTTCCAGTACGTAGAACTATTGGGGCATGGCAAAGTCGTCACCTGACTAAAGTAGTTGTTGTAGCATCATATCATCCAAGGTCTGTGCTACACTTACTTCGGGTTCACTAGTTGGTGGTACTACCATACAAGCTACCGGACTCCAGTTATCGACCACCGTTTGTAATTCCACAGTTTTGAGTGCCATCAGATCCTTGTTGGCTTTAAGAAAAGCTTCCTCTTCATCATCTGAAAGACCATCTAGCATGTATATAGGTTCGGCTATATATGGTCATGCATGCAAGTCCTAATGCTTCATGTCATCTAGTGGAACGACATATTTACACTGGTTATTCTTAAAAATCAATTCATGCGCTGACCAATCCTGAACTACCTTAGCTTGTTTTAACCATGGTCATCCAAAGACCAGGTTATAGTCAAGACTGGATTTGGGTAGTTCCAAAACAACAAAGGTCATTTTAAATACAGCTCCTTGAAGAGTAATAGGAATATCGCCTACTAATCCAACTTGATGAACTCGGGATTGAGCAGCCATTCGCACAAAAAATTGGACACGTTCAATTTGTGTCCATCCCATCCGTTGACAAAGTGCTATTGTTGCAATGTTTACACCAGAACCTCCATCAATTAATACTTGAGTGATTTTGTGATTCTTATACCACGCCGTAATCAAGGGCACCGCATGATCCACCTTCAGATCAAGTTCAGGATGAATTGTGGCTCTCGAAGGAGCACATGAAGGTCCTCAACTAACCTATTGTTGGAACTGTTGATGCACGCCAGGAACCCCAATAGTTGTCCCAATGGCAGTGTAACTGATGCCTTGGATAAGACATCTGTTAAAGCTCTTTACCCGAGCAAAAATGTCTTAAATGCACTTATGGGTTGCCCAATTTATTGGCACTCAGTCACTTTTTCTTACTCCAAGTCCACTAATTCCCCTTGAATGTATTCTTGGAAGAGTGGGAAAGGAAACACTTATATGCACGTGAGCAGGGACCCAAACTTGTGGATTAATTTTCCAGATTTCTCTTCTTGCTTCCTCGCGTTCTCCTTTCGTTCTCTTCCTCCTTTTCCTTTACTTTTTCTCACTCTCACTTCCTTTTTCACCCGCTTCCCATCACCCTTACACACGCATTCTCACCCACTTTCTTCATTCTCCTATTTACCCCTACACACACACACTTTCTCTCTCTCACAAACATGTACCCTTGCACCTATTCTCCCACTCATGCACTCTCATTAGCACACACTCTTCCTCACCCGCACACATACACTTATACACACATTCTCTCCCTAATTCCCTTTCACTTACATACGCACTTCCTTTTTCTCTCCCCCCTCCATCCGCGTACAACCACAAGCAATTATTCACATGGACTGTCACTAACATTTAGCAATACACCGTATACTCATGATACAGATCGCACGCAAGTCAAAAGTCCTTGAACATTCACACATACTTTTTCTCCCTTCATCTCTCACCTACATCTTGTGTTTCCACCTGAAAACTTTAATTTTTGGGAAACTGATCTTCCTCAAGAAACTATATAAAATCATGCCGATATTGACATTCTCAAGGTGTTGTACTCCTTAGTCAGACATATATGGTTAAATATCATTGGCTACCCTCAAGATATATTCTTGTTCATTCCTTCCTTTGTCTATATATTATTATTCGTCAGTCAATGCACTCAAGATGCAACAAATGATGTTTAGAAGGTGAAGGATGAGGATAGAGAACATTGAGCATGTGCAGCTCGATTGAAGTCTAGGTTTCATGTGGCAGCGATGAAATCCGATATTGTACGGTGAGTTGATTTTTCAAATCCAAGTGTGCCCAGAGCATGCAAAGTGCAATAAGACTGGTTCTCAAAGTAAAAGGTGAGGCCCTGACATGCACTCAGCAGACTTACCCTTAAAGTTTTGAGAGAACTATCATAAAAACATTCCTTTTTTAGGTGTGCATTAGATTCATGCAGAAATAAAAACTCTTCCGAGTTGAAGCAATGGCAGCAAACAATCTTTATGTTCAGTGCAATTGACTCTGCTCGACTCTGTTACATATGGTTTCCATGTTCCATTCAAAATGGTATCTAAGCAGATAATGACGTGCACATGAGGTTGAGGAGTTGCAAGCAGAATCTCTCATATGGATGGTCCTTCAACATGTTATTCTCCTAATTTTAGATGCTCTATTTCCACTACACTATCGGGATTAGAACCAGCGTCCTTGAGTGCTACACATTTCTCAATTTTCCCTTCGTCATACTACCCATACAGTCAATACATCTATTAGCAATTAGAACAGACTTGGACAAGTTCTTTGAATTCAAGATCTTCAACGCACTAGCACGTAAAAAACTCCAGCCAGCTATCTTCGAGTGCAAGGTCTGATTTCAAAATGTTGATGTAAGATAGCCTTGCATTCTCAGAGGTAGTCCAATTATTCAGCAGCACTCTAGTACTTCCCGCAGCCGCTCCTCCTGTAACGTCATCATCTTGCTTACACTTCTGTCAATATAACTTTGAAGCAAAATCCATAGTTCAGCAGAGAAGCATGGGTTGCGTCCCGTAGATAAAAATCAAATTTCAGCCTTTGAGGAATCAGGGCGTAGCATTCTCCATTTTATGGACTGCACCAAAGAATTTTGGTGAAACCAATCCAACTCCAATGCCTCCTCCGATGAGACGCGCGCAGCTTAGATGCATTTTTTCAAAACAAAAATGCTTCAGAACTTTACTATTCCATGATCAATGTTGTGGCAGATATATAACAAAAGGTACGGATGATAGCAGCAGTAGACATGATGTTAGAGTTGATTATTCTCCCTCCTGCTATGCAGCCTCTCTAGTGTTTTTGCGCATGATCAAAGTATCACCATTAACAACCTTTTCTTCATTCGAGTGCTCCACAGTAGAAGAGACATTAGGAGAGATTTATTGAGGCTGGAATTACAAAACGTTGGTGTCAAAAGATTGCCATCGGAATTCTTGAGTGCAGCCAGAATGCATACGATCCGCCATCATGATAACACAGATGTACAAATGTACTCTCTGATTGTCCTCTTGTGCGAATCACCAAAGACGTATTGTAGAGCGTAATATCTTCAGTTAAGATCGATTTCACTAGAATCATCAACAACTTGGTGGCGCGCATGGAGACATCATCTTCGAAATACGTTTCCACAGTCAATAAATGACTCCATTCTCCCTTACAGCCCTTCAGAACTCCGCAATTAAGCGTTTCTTCCCCCAGAACAGTCCACTGTTCCTCCTTTCGGATGTCGTTTTTATTTGCTGAAAATCTTTTCCGCCCAAAAACATTAGTTCTCCTCCTTTTTGCGCACACCTGCTTCTTCCTTTGTAGCTCAGCAACGAAGACCGTGACTCCGACGATCTCCCCCCTTCTGCTGATTGTTCCCAAGAAGTGACGACTCCTTCTCCCCATTCCTTTCTGTTCTATCCAAACTCAATAGCTTCATCTTCTTTTCTCCTTGGCGCCTGCCGTTGTCCGCCTTGAAGAACTCTCTTCAGGAACATTCTCTGAAAAACTCTATGCGACTCTGGACAAAATCCTCCATGGCCTCTATTGTCTTCCACTCAGTCCTGCAGAAGAGCGCCACAGAACACACTTTTCCTTCTTGTCGAATCCGCCTAGCCTGAAGGATCCCAACAAGCCAACGAGAGCAAGCCGAAAAAAAATCCTTCCCGCACTCAGAATTTTCCCCCTTTCCGTTTCTGAGTTGTCGCCCACCACGCAGAGAGAGAGAGAGCGCTGCTGAATCTTCCCCCTCTTCTATATCCTCCGTGTACCTGCTCAAGAGAACCACACAAAAAACAAAAGATAACCTCCCCCTTTTGCCCTTTGTTGTTCAGCGGACGAAAAGAAGCAGCCCCCTCCCCATAGAGGACAAACACACACAACCGCCTGCAAAAAGAAACGGACTGACTTCTGACAGCTGCCTGCAAAAAGAAACAAATTGAACAACCTTTGGCAACTTCTGAGTCTGTGCATCGTCTCCTACACCCGATTGCTTTGAAATGAATGTCACAGTACCAATGAAAATGTTTGCACCAAGAAGGCGCACAAAAAACTTTGGTCAAAACCATCAACGCCAGGTTGTGTTCCAAGTTCAAGTTTTGCATAACCTTGACCTGTTCTATAATTTCTTCTAGCTCTTCATCATCTGTTTCACATTCTTCTTCCTCCATCTCTCCCTCATAGTATTGTTTGAGCCTCAAGAGCTAGGTTATCCAAACATATTGCAACATTGCTTCCTAAATTTATATACGAATCATCTGACTTTGCTTCATCCGCCAGAAATTCCTCATCTCCACTTGTAAAATTCTCACTTGAGAATATGCAGCTAGAGACCCCTGCTATGTCTGTCACACTTGGTGCACCTCACCATTTATTTGTAACATTCGATCTTGAGTGACTTATAGCTTCATGTCCCAAGTATTTATGCCTTCAGAAATTCCAACTATCTATGGTTCTACAATAGGGACATGGACCGCATCCCCTCTGATGTGAAAGCTTAATGGTGCCCTCTGGACCACATTCCTCTCCGACCAAAAAGTCATCACATAAACTCGAGATACTTCCCATCAATCATCTAATCACTCTTCAAGCACCTAAAATTAAACAAATTCTCCTGCCAAATAGCAACACATTAGTGCATAAAACAACCATTTCCTGAGCTAACATACTCCCCTCTTCTTATTTGCGAAGTCATCCTCGACGAGCCACTCTTGCTGCAATATAATGCAAACA
Source organism: Ceratopteris richardii (assembly GCA_020310875.1). Taxonomy (NCBI): domain Eukaryota; kingdom Viridiplantae; phylum Streptophyta; class Polypodiopsida; order Polypodiales; family Pteridaceae; genus Ceratopteris; species Ceratopteris richardii. The sequence goes on along the minus strand of CM035428.1, from coordinate 69,331,139 downwards.
GCCATATGAATGTCAGTGTACAACTTATTTGCATACCTCTTCATCGAGCCATCATTCCCACTGGACCTGCACTCATTGAAGTTATTAGTGCTAAAAAAAATCACTCATGAATACATACAAATCATTCACTTCCAAAATGATCCAATAACATACACATATATGCAACTCCATTTCCAACATGCATCAAATTGCTCATGCATTCCATTATGAAAATAGTCTCAACCAAAATAACACATGCATACCTTTCCATGTCTTATGCATACAACTACCAAAGCTCGAAAACAAAAACGAAAGTACCGAATTAAACAACAACAACTGAAATGAATCCAACAGGAGATGCAACATACCCAAAATGCATACCCCTCTTATTGACCTACTATTCGCTATGTACACATATTCCATGACTAGACACTCCCTAAGAATCCCCATTGTCGTCCTACAGAAGATATCGAGACCCGAGTACAAGTCAAGTCCTACAGAAAACCCTAGAGTATCCCATGCACTGGAAAACCCTTGGATAGAGCACACAAGTTATAAAGCAAGACCGTTGCATTACCTTGCTAAGGTCTCATCCATAAGTACATATACAGTATCCGTGCCTTTGAGAATGTTGATTAAGAGTGATTTGATCTGTCGCAAGCCACCATATACCAATTACACAAGCAAATAACATTCCCTTCCAGGCGATCATCGCCCTCTCCTCTCTCTCTCTCTCTCCCCCTCAAGACTGGGGAATAATTTCATATGTAAATTTTATTTATATTCACACGTTGGCCTACGTTGACATTGGATGCGATTCGTGGCCCTGATCACCCGGCCAGGTTGATTCCACCCATCTACCAATGCAACGCAGCGCTCAACACACAAACACATAACGATAGACAAGTAACATATATAAGCTAGCCCATAACGAAGCTAGATGCGGCTCGTGGTCGTGACCGCCCGGCCATGATGGTTCCACCTACCTACCAACCCCTTATGGCGCGTAGCTAAGACATCAACATATACATCCCAAGCCTATGGCAAAACTAGCTGCGGCTCGTGGTCCTAACCACCTGGCTAAGATAACTCCACCCACCTACTAGCCCACCATAGCGCGTTGGTACAATCACAACAACACAATGTTTTTTCTCTTTTCTTTTTTTCCTCTTTTTTTTCATAGTTAATTAATTTACCCTAGTCTTGAGAATTAGGGAGAGGAAGAAAGGGATGTTCCCCACCTTTCCCACACATGCATACAAACATTCACACTCTAGCCTTTGATAAATCAACCATCTCTTTACTCCACTCTCTCAATTACAGACACTACATATGTATTCATAGATTCGACTATCACTAGGTAAATACAACCGGCTATACCCTGGTCCCTTATATACCTATCCTTGAATGATCTAGGATATGGGTATCTTGGATATCTCATATAGCCTCACCTCATACTTGCATCCCGAAGACTTCCCTAGGGCGAGTCAGGCTCAACTTCAGGAGCTCCGTCATCGCTACCTATCGTTAAGAGGTCTGCCCAAGCCCAATAGATATCATTTACCTCATTAGGCAATTCCATCGTGCTGTCGTAGTAGAAGTACCGATCCTTGGCATATCCAGCCCAACTAAGTAGATACGCTTCGAATTTGGGAAATGGAAAGTCAATGTCCATACCTTGATTCCAAAAGCGTACGAGCCACTGTGCCTCCTCCACGTCATAGTGTGTCTGCAAGCTCTCAACCGATATCTCCATGCTTTCTAACGCTTGATCTGAAAAATATACGACAAGGTCGAACAAAGCGCTCTGGTATACTTGATCAGCCATCGGTCGCCTAGTCCTCAGTGATCCTGCACAGTAACACACTCGGTTTACCAGTTTTTGCAATTCCTGTAAACAAAAGGTAAATTGCTTGAAAAAGTAGAGATAGGCCTTCTCGTTTCGATCTCGTATCCAACCACAGATCTCTCGTAAGAGCACCCAAATCACGCAAAAAAGTGTCATCATCCAACGGCTCACTCGAAGTCCTGTCCATGCACATTCACCTATCGATCCTTGTACGTGTCGCTCGCTATCCTGACATCTAATCCAATCAAACCTCCCTCGAATAACTCTGGCATGCTCGGCATGAGCCAATCGTAACTCCTCTAGGTCGTCGTCATTCTTACACGTATTCTTTGCATGAAGCACTCTACTCATTGTACTCTTTTTTGGCGCATTTTCGAATGCAGGTTCTCTCTCGAATTTTTCACGTCTAAAAATCCTCGCTTCACCACCATCTTGGTTCTCCCTATCTCTTCCTTTTAAGAGGTTCTCCTTTCAATCAACTAATTCCTTACTAGAATTGTCGCGATCCACACACCACTTTTCTCTCTCGGATCTCCCTTTGCCCTCGTGCTCTCCTTTGCATGTACCCTTGCTTATGGCGTCATGTACTCTCCTGATGCTAGAGTATAGCTTACTGTCTTGGTTCCTTTTCGACTTTTGATGATATCCTCGATCACGAGTTTCAAAAGAGCATTTTCTATTTTTTGAAGAGTTTTCCCTCCTTGCATGAGGATCCACCACCTGGCTCATTTTCTTCTCCTTCTCCACCGGGTTGATGTGCATTGTATAGCACTCAGCCTCGCCTGTACTTGCCAACCATCCTAGCAGTTCCTGATCGGAATCGTCTTTATAGAGCAATGGATTTTGATATTCTCCCATCTTTTTGTCTTGATTCTTGGAGAGCTGCAAGTTGAACCCGTCTTGAAGTAGATTCTTGTAGGTGTCTGTGTTCAAAGAAAACCTAGCTTGTGCCATCTCTTGCCTTACTTTCTCCTTTGCTTTCTTTTCCATCTCATCGACTATTATTGTCTTCTTCTTGTCGGTCGAGTTTGGAGATACTTGGATTTGAATCCGATCAGACTTTGGCCCTATTGAAATGAAACCTGTGCGCCAGTCATGCACACAATTGGCTTGCATAAGCCATGGCCGTCCGAGTAAGATCGACAAAGTGGCCTCTGAGGTCCTTGGTCTTACTATTAGATAATCAACTTTAAATTCTAGATCGCGCACAACTGTGCTTACATTCTTCAAAAGACCCGCAGGCTTCACTTGCGTTTGATCTGCCATCCTCAAGGACATTGGAGTTTCTTCCATGTGGTTGAGGCCCAAAGCTTTCATCATGTACTCAGTCATTAAGTTGACTGTAGCTCCACTATCTAACTGAGCACCGGGGACTGCATACCCTTTAATCTCGACTGTCACGACTAGAGCATTCGAATCAATTTGTGTCGTAATACTTTGAATCATACCTTGGACCTCTTTATCTTGTCTCTTTTTATCTCGAGATTTCCTCGGCTTTTTAATATATTCATTGTAGAATTGTTTCCTATAAGCAGGTGAACATTTCAGCAATGTGCCATTGTCTAGCGTGACTTCCATGTCAGCGAACAGTTTTACGATGTCAACTTCTTCCGAACTTTGTCTTTCCTTCTTCAACTTTGGAGCCCTTAATCTTTCAGGGAATGGTGCTATGCCTGGCACAAACTCCTTGGTCACTGGTGGAAGGATCTCAATTTCTTCCCCATCCTCAAACTCTTGCTGTTCAGCAAATCCCCCAACTTGGTTTTCTACCTCTCCATGCTCGGGTGTCTTCTCCTGGCTCGCTTTTTCGCTTCCACCTTTTGGATTTTTCTTCAAATACTCTTGAGTCCTTGTGACTACTGCCACAGTTGGCTCTTTATGCGGTTTCTTGGCATGGTAAGCACCCACAAAGTGCATTGACAAGCTAGAGCCCTCTTGAAGATTCAGTGTCTTGATCACTACTCGGATCGTAGGAACGTGCTCTTCAGCTCTCGGTGTGGAATGCATTTGACTCTGAACATAATTTGAGGACCCTACTGGCCCCTTATTTTTGCTAGTGGTAGCTCTTTGTTTTGGAAAATCTTTATCAAAGTGGCCCTCTCCACTACAACACCTACATAGCGGGGTATAATCAACTGGTTTCTTTTCGTTTGGACATCTAGATTGAGTATGGCCAAAGCCATGACATCTCCAACACTGGATTGGACCATCTCTCCTTTGATCACATGCAGCTCCTCTCGGTTAGTCTCCTCCCTGACCCTGAGCAACATATCCATAAGTTTGTCTGTTTTCCCAATGAGATGTAGGTGGGACACTTTGAGCAGGCAATCCCGTGTAGGATCTTTCTCTTGTATCTCCCGATTTCATGGTCCTCTCTTCATAGGCTCTCTTGTTGTAACATCGGTCCTCCGTGTGATTTGTCCTTCCACAAAAAGTGCAACACATTCTAGGTGGTGATCTATCTGTGAATACCCTTGAGACTGTAGGGCACTCTGAAGCCAAATGGCCGTAACCATGGCACTTTCCACACCATGTATTCGATCTAAACACTTGACTCGGGTTTGTAGTTACCTCTAGTTTTACTGTGTATGTTTCCTGGGTCATTGTGACAACTTTTATAGCTTGGTTGACCAACTCCAATACTCGTTCTTCAGTCAGCGTAGGCTTCACCTCATCTAGCATGCTAGTGGTGGCTACAAAAGCTGGGGTCGTCAATGCGGGGCTTCCTTGGCTAGGATCTTTCATTGGTATGTTTCCTGGGCCTCCCATTGGCACGTATAAGAGCTCAATCTTCCTTTGTTGACATAATTGTACTTCCTCCCAAAGCCTTGCTTGTTCCTTAGCATCTATTAAAGTTGCAGGTCTTGTCAGGCTGATATGCTGTTGCGCCGTAGGATCTCTCAATCCTGCAATGAACCTTCTCTTCAATGTCTCATGGTTCAGGGCATTTGCGCCCATCTTTCTTACCAAGGTTTCCATTCTCTGAATGTAGTTATCAATGCTCTCATTAACTCCCTGTCGCAGGTAATCTAACTGTTGGGCCAATCCATCTTGGAAGCCTTGTCATCGAAACTTTGCCAAGAAGGCTTCCTTGAGCATCTGATAAGTTTCACGCTCTTGTGGTGTCAGATTCCCATACCAGTTGGCTGCCTCATCACAAAGAGTAGCCGAAAAAATCCTCAATCTTTGACCCTGGTCAACTACCTCGTTGGCCTCACAAGTAACCTCAAATAGTTGGATAAAACTATCTGGATCCTCGTCCCAAGCACCTGAGAACTTGGTGAAGTCCACCAGATGAACCGAAATCCGTTGAGCCATTTCAAACAGAGATGTGATGTCAATGTCACTTCGATCCCAGAAATTTAGTGCACGCGGCCTTAGGATCCCTCCTTCAAGCTTTTGCACTTGATTCGCGACTCTCCTACGGGAGTACACCTTTTTGGCAGATTTCTTCGAGCTAGTCGAGGTAGACTCACCTTGCGACTCCCACCTCTTCCTTTCTCTTTCAAGGGCTCTTCTCTGAGCGTGCTCTTCTCTTTCTATTTGTGTTCCTCTTGAGGATGAGCTCCCCTCGCTCATGTACTAGATCTCGAGTCCGCAAGCTCGGCCAACATGTGGTGCTAGGCAAACCTATGGCACTCTCTTATAGAGACGTGCCAAGCTTTTCCCGACAAACACACCAAAATGTTAAAGCTCTTTACCCAAGGGAAAATGTCTTAAATGTACTTATGGGTTGCCCAATTTACTATCACTCCTTCACTTTTTCTTACTCCAAGTCCACTAATTCCCCTTGAATGTATTCCTGGAAGAGGGGGAAAGGAAACACTTATATGCACGTGAGCAGGGACCCAAACTTGTGGATTAATTTTCCAGATTTCTCTTCTTGCTTCCTCACGTTCTCCTTTCGTTCTCTTCCTCCTTTTCCTTTACTTTTTCTCACTCTCGCTTCCTTTTTCACCCGCTTCCCATCACCCTTACACACGCATTCTCACCCACTTTCTTCATTCTCCTATTTACCCCTACACACACACTTTCTCTCTCTCACAAACATGTACCCTTGCACCTATTCTCCCACTCATGCACTCTCATTGGCACACACTCTTCCTCACCCGCACACATACACTTATACACACATTCTCTCCCTAATTACCTTTCACTTACATACACACTTCCTTTTTCTCTCCCCCCTCCATCCGCGTACAACCACAAGCAATTACTCACATGGACTGTCACTGACATTTAGCAATACACAATACTCATGATACAGATCGCATGCAAGTCAAAAGTCATTGAACATTCACACATACTTTTTCTCCCTTCATCTCTCACCTACATCTTGCGTTTCCACCTGAAAACTTCAATTTTTGGGAAAATGATCTTCCTCAAGAAACTATATAAAATCATGCTGATATTGACGTTCTCAAGGTGTTGTACTCCTTAGTCAGACGTATATGGTTAAATATCATTGGCTACCCTCAAAATATATTCTTGTTCATTCCTTCCTTTGTCTGTATATTATTATTCGTCAGTCATTGCACCCAAGATGCAACAAATGATGTTTGGAAGGCGAAGGATGAGGATAGAGAACATTGAGAATGTTCAGCTTGATTAAAGTCCAGGTTTCATGTGGCAGCGATGAAATCTGATATATTACGGTGATTTGATTTTTCAAATCTAAGTGTGCCCAGAGCATGCAAAGTGCAATAAGACTGGTTCTCAAAGTAAAAGGTGAGGCCCATGCACTCAGCAGACTTACCCATAAAGTTTTGAGAGAACTCTCATAAAAACGTTTTTTTTTTTTAAGGTGTGCATTAGATTCATGCAGAAATAAAAACTCTTCCCAGTTGAAGCAATGGCAGCAAACAATCTTTATGTTCAGTGCAATCGACTCTGCTCGACTGTGTTACATATGGTTTCCATGTTCCATTCAAAATGGTAACTAAGCAGATAATGACGTGCACATGAGGTTGAGGAATTGCAAGCAGAATCTCTCATATGGATGGTCCTTCAACATGTTATTCTCCTAATTTTAGATGCTCTATTTCCACTATACTATCGGGATTAGAACCAGCGTCCTTGAGTGCTATACATCTCTCAATTTTCCCTTCGTCATACTACCCATACACTCAATACATCTATTAGCAATTAGAACAGACCTCGACAAGTTCTTTGAATTCAAGATCTTCAGCACACTAGCACGTAAAAAACTCTAGCCAGCTATCTTCGAGTGCAAGGTCTGATATCAAAATGTTGATGTAAGATAGCCTTGCGTTCTCAGAGGTAGTCCAATTATCCAGCAGCACTGTAGTACTTCCCACAGTCGCTCCTCCTGTAACATCATCATCTTGCTTACACTTCTGTCAGTATAACTTTGAAGCAGAATCCATAGTTCAGCAGAGAAGCATGGGTTGCGTTTCGTAGATAAAAATCAAATTTCAGCCTTTGAGGAATCAGGGCGTAGCATTCTCCATTTTATGGACTGCACCAAAGAATTTTGTTGAAACCAATCCAACTCCAATGCCTCCTCCGATGAGACGCACGCAGCTCAGATGCATTGTTTCAAAACAAAAATGCTTCTGAACTTAACTATTCAATGATCAATGTTGTGGCAGATATATAACAAAAGGTACGGATGATAGCAGCAGCAGACATGATGTTAGAGTTGATTATTCTCCCTCCTGCTGTGCAGCCTCTCTAGTGTTTTTGCGCATGATCAAAGTATCACCATTAACAACCTTTTCTTCATTCGAGTGCTCCGCAGTAGAACAGACATTAGCAGAGGTTTATTGAGGCCGGAATTACAGAACGTTGGTGTCGAAAGATTGCCATCAGAATTCTTGAGCACAGCCAGAATGCATACGATCCGCCATCATGATAACACAGATGTACAATCGTACTCTCTAATCGTCCTCTTGTGCGAATCAGCAAAGACGTATTGTAGAGCATAATATCTTCAGTTAAGATCGATTTCACTAGAATCATCAACAACTTGGTGGTGCGCATGCAGATATCATCTTGGAAATACGTTTCCACAGTCAATAAATGACTCCATTCCCCTTTACAGCCCTTCAGAACTCCGCAATTAAGCATTTCTTCCCCCAGAACAGTCCACTATTCCTCCTTTCGGATGCGGTTTTCATTTGCTGAAAATCTTTTCCACCCCAAAACATTAGTTCTTCTCCTTTTTGCGCACACCTGCTTCTTCCTTTGTAGCTCAGCAACGAAGACCGTGACTCCGACGATCTCCCCCCTTCTGCTGATTGTTCCCAACAAGTGACGACTCCCTCTCCCCGTTCCTTTCTATTCTATCCAAACTAAACAGCTTCATCTTCTTTTCTCCTTGGTGCTTGTCATTGTCCGCCTTGAAGAACTCTCTTCAGGAACATTCTCTGAAAAACTCTATGTGACTCTGGACAAAATCCTCCATGGCCTCTGTTGCCTTCCACTCATTCCTGCAGAACAGCACCACAGAACACACTTTTCCTTCTTGTCGAATCCCGCTGGCCTGAAGGATCGCAGCAAGCCAATGAGAGCCAGCGGAAAAAAAATCCTTCCCGCACTCTGAATTTTCCCCCTTTCCGTTTCTGAGTTGTCGCCCACCACGCGGAGAGAGAGAGCGCTGTTGAATCTTCCCCCTCTTCTATATCCTCTGTGTACCTGCTCAAGAGAACCATAAAAAAAACAAAAGATAACCTCCCCCTTTTGCCCTTTGTTGTTCAGCGGACGAAAAGAAGCAGCCCCCCTCCCCACAGAGGACAAACACACACAACGGCCTGCAAAAAGAAACGGACTGACTTCTGACAGCCGCCTGCAAAAAGAAACAAATTGAACAACCTTTGGAAACTTCTGAGTCTCTGCATCGTCTCCTACACCCGATTGCTTTGAAATGAATGTCACAGTACCAATGAAAATGTTTGCACCAAGAAGGGTCACAAAAAACTTTGGCCAAAACCATCAATGCCAGGTTGTGTTCCAAGTTCAAGTTTTGCATAACCTTGACCTGTTCTATAAGATCTTCCAGCTCTTCATCATCTGTTTCACATTCTTCTTTCTCCATCTCTCCCTCAGAGTATTGTTCGAGCTCAAGAGCTAGGTTATCCACACATATTTCAACATTGCTTCCTAAATTTATATACGAATCATCTGACTTTGCTTCATCCGCAAAAAATTCCTCATCTCCACTTGCAAAATTCTCACTTGAGAATATGCAGCTAGAGACCCCTGCTATGTCCGTCACACTCGCTGCACCTCACCATTTATCTGTAACATTCTATCTTCAGTGACTTTTAGCTTCATGTCCCAAGTATTTATGCCTTCAGAAACTCCAACTATCTGTGGTTCTATAGCAGGGACATGGACCGCATCCCCTCTTATGTGAAAGCTTAATGGTGCCCTCTGGACCACATTCCTCTCTGACCAAAAAGTCATCACGTAACCTCTAGATACTTCCCATCAATCATCTAATCACTCTTCAAGTACCTAAAATCAAACATCTTCTCCTGCCAAATAGCAACACATTAGTGCATAAAACAACCATTTCCTGAGCTAACAACATCCCATACCGAATCAAATTTTGTTGTTTCCAGTACGGTGTCCAGTGGGGACTCTGGTACTATTTGGGTTAGATTTCTGCCTTTCCGTACTGCCTGTGGTATGCTTTGCTGCGTCACTAGAACTGGGTCAGGAAAAATAGTTTGTTCCTGGGTTGCCCACTTGCTTGCTTTAGAAAACACCTTCTGCTATTCATAAATTTGAGGTTCAAAAATCTCTGCAGCTGGCTGTAACTGCTTTCCCAAACGTGTTTGTACCGCTGCTGTTTGGGTGTCATCTACTGAAATGTACACCATGTTCACCATAGGATGTTGTCTTTCCTTTTTCCTTTTGTCGTACTCAGCCGCATCTTTACACTACCTACGAATATGCCCTATTTCACCACAAAAATGGCATTTAGGTGGTGGGGGAGATGCACCTTCACTTGATGGACCCGCGTTCCACCGAGTTTGTCCAAAGTTAGTTGATCGTGCTCCTCTATAATTCTTGTATCCTTGGTAAGGAGTATTCCTCATTTGTGGTGGTACATAGTGACTGGCCGATTGCCCTTGTTCCTGGATAATAGCATTGACAGTCCCTCTACTTTGGACCTTTGCATTATAAGGACAAGTCTCCATAGTATGGTCAACTGTGTCGCAAATGGCACAATACATCTGATTCAGAGCACATGCTGAGCTACTATGTCCTATATTTTTACATTTAGTACACAAAATTTGTTATAGTGGATCCTTGTTTGAATGCTTGGACGCCTTCAACCATTCTAGATCTTCAGTGAATCCACCCACTTTATTTTCTAGCTGTAAAGCCATTGCAATTACGACATCCAAGCTCATTCCGTCCACACATCGTATGATCATGATCTATTTCAATTGGGGGTTTAATCCATTTATGAACCACTGAGTAATGACGTCGTCTGGTAAGTTGGCATGCGCTGGTGACGACTACCGTAAATGAGTCCAAAAGAGAGTGGCATAGTCTTGTATATTCTGGTGTGGCTTCTACCTGTTATTCTACAGGTAATCAAAGATTTCTACTAGGTTTTTCTTTAATCGGAATCGTTGCAGAAATGCATCCTTCACGTCATCATACTACCGAAAATGATTCAAGTCATACTCGGTTAACCAGCGAGCTACTTCATTAACCAAAGTTGATTGGACCAGCTGCTGGGTTATTCAAAACTACATAATTAATTTCAAATGTCCGCACACGCGCGTTGGGATCATCTCTCGGAAAACCTCCAAATTTTGTGTAGGTGACTCCGACGGGCACCGGATGCGATGGAATAATTTGTTGTTGTTGTTCTTGTTGTTGTTGTTGTTGCTGCTGTTGTTGTTGCTCTTGTTGTTGTTGTTGATGTGAACAAATCATGTTGCCTAAATTTTGGGGATGGATTTCTTGATGTTCCTGACCTGTATGGTCACTTTGCCAATTTTTCGGTCCAAAAATGTCTTTGAACCGATTACTTAACTCAAAATCTAACAGCCCTTTCTCAACCTTAGTGTCGAAATTGGCTAAACTTGCACCTAAAAATGATGAATGCAGTAAATTCTTCCCCAACAATAGTGCACTATCATCGAAAATCACCAAATTGTCACCCGAGAGCATTGAATTGTCACCGGACATTACCAAACTGTCACCGAAAATCACCGAATTGTCTCCCAACAATGTTGAATTGTCACCGGACAACGTCGAAATACCACCAAAAACTAACATACTATCTTCAGAATGTACCAAACTATCACCGAAATGCACTGGATTACTGCCGCACTCTATCGAACTGCTTTTGCACAAAACTGAACTACCACCGGAATTGCCACTCGCTTGCTGAATTGAACCTTCTGCAACTGAAATTGATTGTTCTTCACTTCTACCACCAGGGGTGTTCCTAACAAATTTGGAACTGCCCAGGGATGTGGATCACTTTGATATTTGGGATAAGATTCACCGAAACATGTTACCGGCATATATCAAAGGATTCTTCTTCACTCCTTAACCTTTTCTTCAACTGGCTACTCCATTTTCAACAGATGGCGCCAGTGTTAAACTTGGTTGTTTAAACTAATTATCGAATCTGGGTTCTTGGGATGATTAGGGGTCTGTAAATAGAGGACCTATTTGTATTTTCCCAAATCTACTCACTCACTTCCAATTACTACTACACCAATTAATATTCAGGGTTAACTCTTTCAACTACTTTGCAATTCTGCACATTAGAACCGCAATATGCGATAACATGCAACTCGCCACTTTATCGCAATGTCAATCACTTAATACTTCATCAACGACTTAATTAATCACTGAACTTAATTAACAGAGAGATAGATAATAGAGTACTCAAAATATGAAGAATACGCATTCTCACTCCACTTCAGGCATTCACCCAGACCAGAGTCCGACATCGACTACCTTCTGTTTCATGTATAGTAAAAAATGGTACAAGGATTATGCCACAACCTTTTGGTGTGTGTGCGTCGTTTCAGAATTACATATTACATTCTGACGGCTCACAGTGCCAGTGTTTGCAAGTGGTTGCACTTTTGCAACAGAGAAGAGAGAGAGAGAGAAAGAGAGAGAGAGAGAGAGAGAGAGAGAGAGAGAGAGAGAGAGAGAGAGAGAGAGAGAGAGAGCCATAGTTTCACTTCATCATGTCGCCATGCAATCTATAACAGAACAAGGAAACGATTCTGCACGGATCCTAAGAACATCAAGAAGTATAAAAACTAACTAACAAAAGAAACACAAAGAAACACTTCGTAAGCCATAAGTGGTGACACAAGAAGAGAGATATTTCATTACAAAAAATCCCATATTTATACAAAAAAGTGGCCTTAAAGGCTCTTCACACTGAACCTTCTCCCAACCCTCCAAATGAACCTTAGTATAATCAATTACATAAATGAAAATGTGTCCTTGACACTAGCACGCACGTTGGACTTGAACTACCACATCCCTTGATAAGTGACACCCTCCTCAACAAGATGAAAATTACATGGAAATCATTTATAGGCTGGGAACCTTTATACAACATGTCATACAACCAAAGGGACACACCTAATCTCAAAGAGTGTTTCAATCCGCGAGCCTCCACATCACTCATGCCCGAGGACACCAGTTCCATCACACTCACCAAGATCAAATACATCAAGTCAAGCCCTCACATCAAGGCCAACACATATCCAAACAAAGTCTAAAAATAAGAACCCAACCCATAAACACTCGCCATGTACATCTTCATAATGCTAAAGTGATAGCACTGTTCTTGGAATAGAATAGTCCAACTCCATGTACATAACCAATGTAGTAGCAACATGTCAATCCAATTTTAAATATGCTCACATAAGTATGCTCTACCCTTATGAACAATACTTGCAAACCAAAGTGCATAGTTAGACCGTGGTATGGAGTGAAAGTAAAGTTCATAACATATCCAAAACCAAGAGCAATGTAAGAGGCAAAGTCAAGTGCCTGGAACTTAATCCAAGGTTCACCAATACTACTCACATAAAAGTCAAGTGCCTGGAACTTAATCCAAGGTTCACCAATACCACTCACATAACCCCTGATCTTGCCCTCCTATATGCATACATGAAGTGCAAGGGTGGACCAATTACATCATTTCATCAATCAGTTTTTATACAACATAAGATGCAAAGGATTACAAATAAGGATCAAGGGCCTCAATGTCTCCAAGTTCTTCATTTTTTGTTCGTCTTCCATTTGTTTCCAATGCTCCAAGTAGCTTTGAGCTTTTCTGAGTAATTCCATGTTGTGGAAAAGGAGCTAGATGCATCAAACATACTTCCAAAAAAATCCGTTTAGAAGACATCAATATGATATTTGAACTCACTTACGGTACAAAATGTACTCGCAAATCAGCATGAACATGTTAAACTTCATTACATCATTTTATACAAACATAAGGCTCAATAATTAAATAACAATCAACGCTGCCAATGTTTGCAATCGTCATCCATTACTCTAATAACATAAGAAAGCATCGTGTCCAAGAGAAAGGTTAGCAGACGATTGGTAGCAGTAGAAAAATCAGGATAGAATTGAACAGAATAGTACTCTGAATGCTCAATTCAAATTCGATGTTACTTCATTCGACTGCAGAAAGCCGGTGAAATCAAATAGTTGACTCTATGAACATCTTTGAGAGACTGATTTGTTGCTTTTTTGCCAGAGAGAGAAGAACCACGAGCTATGTTGCAAGCTACGCAATGATGACTAACAGGGACGTCAAAGGCTCCTTTCGTGACAATACATAAAAGTAGAAAAAAATGGAAAATGTGTCATCTTTTGTGTTGCAACCTTTCACAACAAACACTCAAACCATTCAAACATTGTCGTATTCAAACTACAGCGGTAGTTGACCTTACTACGGGCGGCAGATAGTGGTTTCTAAACAACAATAATAGCAGCACAACAATAATATAACAAAACTACAACAGTGATTGATATCATTACCAACAACTGCGCTGTCGTAGAGATATTCATCTCTACTTTTATGTCTCGATCAAATAATTTTTCTTGAGGTATCAATCGACAGCTGATAGTTTCTTTAGCCAAGGCGAAGGCCTATCCAGAGGTCGGTGATTCGGAAATGCTATGAATGTCAGAGAAATTCGGTTGAAGTCCGGAACATCAATAATAGGGTTGGCAAAGGAGTTTTTTTTGTTTTAAAGAATTATGAAATCAATGAATTTTTCCTAAAAGAGCACATGTTTGTGGGTGCACAACACACTCAGAACAAGATTTGTATTATCATGTGTCGATTTATAGTTTCAGAGGCATTGGATAATTGCATTGTACTTATGTATGGAAAAGCATTTGTAAAGTGAAGAAGTAGAAGTGTGTATTCGAAAGGAATCAAGGAGGAATTATGGCACTGACGAAACTGGAAGAGCGATCTCTGCAAGGATGAGTTCAACTAAACAGGTTGAGTTCTGCATGCAAAGAAAGGGAGAACAGAAGCGCACATGGGCCGAAAAAAAAGGCGCGCATGCATCTGATCTGCGAGTCCAATATCAAGCATTCTTTTACTAGCACGAAAAGATTGTTCTGGGAGGCAAGCAGCGCATCGAAGGGGAGGATTCATTTCTACTTACGAAGAGAGGCTAATAATAAGCGGGGCAATCCATCATGGTGAAGGCCCTGGCACGAGTTAAGGAATCGATGATGATTGCTGGCGGATATGAACGCAGAAACAAATAGCTAGCTGATGCAGCTCATCTAATGCAGAGAAGACAGGTAGGTTCTGCCGATGCGTGATATCAGGAGTGAGGGTGCTGCTGAGGGAAACAATCACTGGATTCTTGGTGCTGAATGGTAATCAACTGGCGCGAATTTGTCTGAAGGAGGCTAATACAACCAATTTCTTTTGGCTAAACACAGATGGAAGAAGAAGGTCTGACATCCGACATGTATTTAATTTCACTCCAGCAGCGCTGACGTGAAGATCTCTCGACGGAATTCTGACAAAGGCGAAGGAATTCGATCGTGAAGATCTTTGAATTACTGATTCATGGAGTCTTTGAACTCTAACGACTGACTCTGATATATGACTCTGATATCCTTTCGATGTTTTCCTTCTGGCAATTATGATAAACTGAATTCCTGATGCGGCGCTGATCTGACGAGATTTCTGAGATGAGGAAGGTTATATCCTATTTGTTTATTATGCAACTCTGACTTCTCCATGTTATTTGTTATGTGCTGATGTGACAATGCCCAATGGATCGCACCAATCAACTATTCCATCTCTCACGCTCTTCGCTCCAAATTTCTAACATATCACCGCTTAGGACCTGTGAAAAATAGTTGTGATTGACATTAGTTTTATGTGGATAATGTTCTGATATATAAACGATACATAGCTATTTGATGCATCTTAGCCTCTAAAGTATACAAATTATTCGTAGAATTATGGATGCAATTTTGTATTAGCAAAGGTCATTATAAATAATGAATTGCATGTGTTATAAGCTCTTGGATATCTGTTGGGTTATTTTGACTGAACAAACTTCTTGAGTTTATATTTGCTCTTTGAATCTTCGTCACACCTGAGCTTGCTCCAAGCACCTTGAGTGCGCCGTATTTCTGGCGGTCACCCTGATCCACCGACCGTCCCTTTCGCACCGACAACTTGGTGAACCCGACGTGAAAAAACGGCGTTGCAGCTCAGGTATAAATTTTAAATTTTGCTTGCATGTGCATACATTATATCGACAGGTTAAAGTGCAGAAGCTTCTTCATCCGTGGGAGCAGTGGCTTTGTCTTTGGAACCTTGCACTCTTCTAGGTGTTGAGGGTTGTTTCTTAGGGAAGTGAGCGCCTCCACGAAGAGTGGCAAGTAGCTATCCTCATCTCGCCACCCCTCTCATCAACATTAGAAGCAGGAACGTTTGCACAATCATCTATTAGCAATTGATGTATTAGATTTTGATCCTATTTAAAATTGTATAAATTTTCACACAGTCACTCTTTGAGCCTCTTCTTCGATTCAGATTGCAGGTATTGATCTATCCTCTAATACTTCTTTTTTCTCAAATATCAATGGGTAAAAAGAAAACAGTTAATTTGAACACACATGAAACGAACTCTACTATGAAGGGTTTAATTAAGAATGTAAATTCGAGACTTGAAATGCAAGTCAAAGATTTAGAGGATAAGCTAAACTCGTCAAATCAAGCAAAATTTAAAGAATTATTTCTGTTAATTGACAAGTTAAGTGAATTTTCTAATTCAAATAGTGTGATGTGTGGAATTTTACAAGAAGTTGTTAAAACTCTAAAGATCCAAATAGATGATTTGACCAAACAAGTCAATGAACACCCTAAATGCAAGTGTAATGAACATGAAATGCAAAGTTTATCTCCAAAGTTGCCTAATGAAACCCATATGAATGAGTTTAGGAGATCCACCTATAGGGCTATGAATAGGAAAGTATATCCCTTAAGATGCTTTTGGTGTGACCAACTAGGTCATAGGTACGAGGATTGTGTTGCTTATAGTAATGCATGTCAAATTCACTTAGTCATTTCACATGACCTGAAGATTTGTGATTATCAAACACAACTACCTTTGAGATTAAACTTAGGTAGAGGAGGGATGATAGATTATTTTGATCAAACAAAATTAAGTCCTAAAACCAAACTTCAAAAACAATGGAAACCTAAGAGTCATAATGAGAAAAGTAATGTATGTCAATTACATTCTATGAACACCAAAATTGTGACTAAAGGCGAATGCTTGGATAATGATCAAACTTTTCTTAAACCTAAATCTATGAGTAACATTGATATTCAAACTACATTTAAGGATCAAGATACATTGAATAAGTTTAAGAAAGAAGAAGATGTAAGGATAAAAGATGATGAAAATGAACAATCAATTGATGGAAATAAAGACATACATGTGGTTAAAACAGCACCTAAAGTCATACGAAATGACAATAAATGTGACCAAAATAAAAATGATGAAAGAATAGGACAAACATCTGAAGATGAAAATCTTCAAATTCAATTAGAACATGACAAGAATATGGAAAAATGGGTACAAGAAGCCATATGGAAGATTGAAAATAATACCAAAAACTCATCAAAAGTTAGGAAAAAGGAGAGGAATTTAAGAGAATAGTTTTATTGTGATGAAATTTTTTATTGAAGAAAACTTTTCAAGTTTTGTTATTGTTTGCTGTATATATGCATGTTTTCCTGAAGTTGAGAAACATATACCTAAATTGCTTTGTTTTATGAAGTTTTTATGCTTGGAAAAGTTAGCTTATGATAAAGTTTTACATTATGCTTTGATGAACTTATAATTTTCTTTCTTTGACAAATAGGAAGAAATCTATTATGATGAACAATTACGAAGAACATTATTATAATGAAATGATGAATATTTTGATTAAAATGATTTTGTTTACAACAAATATGATGGTTATATTAGACTATGAACATTATGATTTTTTCTGAAATTTATGAACTTTGTTTCAAAGGTTGAAAAAGCTAATGTGAAATTTATGAATTTATGAAGTTATGAATTTTGTTTATGAATTATACCCACTATAACTTCTTATGATGAAATTTGTGACATGATGAAGATGAATCTGATAGAATAAATGATAATGAAGATTACTTGTTTTGTAGTTTCTACTTTATGATTGCTTACAGGTCCTGAAGATGAATTGATCAAAGCAATTGAAGATTTGATGAACTTAAAGAGAGCTGAAGATGGAGTCACAATAGATAAGGTGAAAAAGTTCTAAACCTGATTTATGTTTTTACTTTATTATGAAAGTTCATGCATTATCATAATTAGATACATACATTCTTCAGATAGGTTAAGAAACTTCTTAAAATTATGAAAAGTAGAATTTACACTAAAGTAGGAACGTTCTTGAAGAGAAGATAGGGATTAGAGACCTACGACTGTCATATGAATAGTTGACGGAACCCTTAACTTGCAACTCCTAGTAGAAGTAGGCTTGTTTTATATAGGTAAGCTTCCTTAAATCTGACCCATTTTACTAAAGAGATCCTAGTTCCACTTTAGCTTACCTCTAGATCCTTTGCTCTGATTAGGGGTTAAGCCTTTCCCCTTCATCAAAAAAGTTGCAAAGAAAAATTGAAAGCAGTACATTAATGGTTTCTACATATGAAAAGAGAAAGAATGACAAAAAGAAAAATTATGATAAAAAAAAGAGATAAAAGAAAAATCAAATCATTTCAATGAATCAGTTGTGGTCTTGAAATCACTTCTGAATTGAAAAGCGGGCTATATAAGGCGGATATATGCTATAGGGGAATTAGTTTTTTGTATCTTAATGGCAAGTGGCTAGGAGATGAGGATAGAAGGCTTATATAACATATGCTTTACTTATGAACAGAGTTAATAGAAGAGTTAGTACGAAGACTATTTGAATGACTTCTATAGTTTCTTTCTAAAAACCTGTTTTCCAACTCATGCATTGAACGAAAAGGTTGAAATTCAAGCTTACATAATTTTATAAGTTTTCTTTGCTATCAGAAGATGTACTAATGATAGAAGCATTCTTTTTTAGACTATTTGCATTTGAGTTATGAATAATTTTCAAAAGAATTTGATACTGCTTCCTATTGAACTGCGGGTTGGCCCATCGAGGGCGATGTCCAGGTTTGGTGGGGGTGAATGTCGTAGAGATATTATCTCTACTTTTATGTCTCGATCAAATAATTTTTCTTGAGGTATCAATCGACAGCTGATAGTTTCTTTAGCCAAGGTGAAGGCCTATCCAGAGGTCGGTGATTCGGAAATGCTATGAATGTCAGAGAAATTCGGTTGAAGTCCGGAACATCAATAATAGGGTTGGCAAAGGAGTTTTTTTTATTTTAAAGAACTATGAAATCAATGAATTTTTCCTAAAAGAGCACATGTTTGTGGGTGCACAACAGAGTCAGAACAAGATTTGTATTATCATGTGTCGATTTATAGTTTCAGAGGCATTGGATAATTGCACTGTACTTATGTATGGAAAAGCATTTGTAAAGTGAAGAAGTAGAAGTGTGTATTCGAAAGGAATCAAGGAGGAATTATGGCACGGACGAAACTGGAAGAGCGATCTCTACAAGGATGAGTTCAACTAAAGAGGTTGAGTTCTGCATGCAAAGAAAGGGAGAACAGAAGCGCACATGGACCGAAAAAAAAGGGGCGCATGCATCTGATCTGTGAGTCCAATATCAAGCATTCTTTTACTAGCACGAAAAGATTGTTCTGGAAGGCAGATAGCGCATCGAAAGGGAGGATTCATTTCTACTTACGAAGAGAGGCTAATAATAATCGGAGCAATCCATCGTGGTGAAGGCCTGGCACGAGTTAAGGAATCGATGATGATTGCTGGTGGATATGAACGCAGAAACAAATAGCTAGCTGATGCAGCTCATCTAATGCAGAGAAGATAGGTAGGTTCTACCCATGCGTGATATCAGGAGTGAGGGTGCTGCTGAGGGAAACAATCATTGGATTCTTCGCGTTGAATGGTAATCAACTGGCACGAATTTGTCCGAAGGAGGCTAATACAACCGATTTCTTCTGGCTAATCACGGATGGAAGAAGAAGCTCTGACATCCGACATGTATTTAATTTCACTCCAGCAGCGCTGACGTGAAGATCTCTCGACGGAATTCTGACAAAGGCGAAGGAATTCGATCGTGAAGATCTCTGAATTACTTATTCATGGAGTCTTTGAACTCTAACGACTGACTCTGATATACGACTCTGATATCCTTTTGATGTTTTCCTTCTGGCAATTATGATAAACTGAATTCCTGACGCGGCGCTGATCTGACGAGAAGAAGAATTTGACGCGATTTCTGAGATGAGGAAGGTTATATCCTATCTGTTTATTATGCAAATCTGACACTTCTCCATGTTATTTGTTATGTGCTGATGTGATAATGCCCAATGGATCGCACCAATCAACTGTTCCATCTCTCACGCTCTTCGCTCCAAATTTCTAACATATCACCGCTTAGGACCTGTGAAAAATAGTTGCGATTAACATTAGTTTTATGTGGATAATGTTCTGATATATAAACGATTCTATGTAATATGGGCGTTGATTTCTTCCACGTCATGTTATAGTCTTAGCGCAATGATTCTCACCTGACGACGATGCCACATTGAAGCTGTTCAGAGATCTGATGAAGGGGCTATGCTAGCTCATAGATAAATATTCTTTTAATGTGTTTAGCTTGGCGCGAATAGAGATAAGGATTATGTTTTTCTGTTGACATCTGACCATATACAAATAGCTGCGTATAATCACTTAAATGGAATAGTTGTTTATGAATAAGCATGATGCTCTGCTCATATACTGCATGTAAATACTTATGGCCCTCTTAAAATCAGATTAAAATTGCGCAACAGCTATACACTTCGAACTGTAGAATTCAGTTATGATGTGCCTTTCATATTGGATGGGTATTTACAAGGAGAAGAAAACCTGCAAATGAGGAAATCGATCTTCCATGTTATGCGCTTATGCTTGGATTGGATTCCTAGAGACAGGTATTATTTATAGTCGCAATATGACTTATTCATGTGTTGTAGTGCCATATTTGCATATGGCATACAGTGGTCGAAGTGAAAACGTAACACTATATTGATTCCCAATTCTCTTTGCATTATAAAACAAAAAACAACATTGGAGTTTAAGATGGCTTCTTTTCGCATATGATTGGTATTCTGTTTATATAGTTGCACTAAAGAAGTTTAATGCTTTGTTGAACCGAGAAATAGTAATTGCATAAGTATTCATAAACTATGAATGTATTTGTGCAAGGAGCAAAATCCCTTCAAAAGTTTATGATAGGGAATATACATTTGGATATTTGTTGATTGAGTTCGTATGAATGATGAATAATGAGTCCTAACGCTTTTTGTATGTCCATCGCTTGTTGAGTACATCCCACAATTATGTGGATGTTTAAGACCATGATTGATACATAGCTATTTGATGCATCTAAGCCTCTGAACTATACAAATTATTCATAGAATTGTGGATGCAATTTTGTATTAGCAAAGGTCATTATAAATAATGAATTGAATGTGTTATAAGCTCTTGGATATCTGTTGGGTTATTTTGACTGAACAAACTTCTTGAGTTTATATTTGCTCTTTGAATCTTCGTCACACCTGAGCTTGCTCCAAGCACCCTGAGTGCGCCGTATTTCTGGCGGTCGCCCTGATCCACCAACCGTCCCTTTCGCGCCGACAGCACGGCATCACGACATGGCATAGCCTGAATTCCAAAGCATCCTCAATAGCATGTAGCTATGTGTCATGGACTGGAGGATCACCACTATGCCTGCAAGCAAAGAAACAACAGGCACGTAGTTAAATTGCACCATCAAAGCATGCACCTCCACGAGAGTGCAACCACTCGTTAAACTAAAGTCGATTTTGAATGCGGCAAAAGCATAGCTTTGCAAAGGACGTCTCGTGCGGCAACAGTACACCACCGATAGAGGCGAAATGATAGTTCTGATATCCAAAGGTCGCACAGCAATGTGGGACAAGTTCCATCTCCTAGTTTTGCAATTGTTAGAGCATCAACACCAGATCTTGCAAGGGAAGGGTCGTTGGTAGGGCATGTTAGTGTTTGTAGGTGCTTGCGCTTCTGCAATAGAGGAGAGAGAGAGAGAGAGAGAGAGAGAGAGAGAGAGAGAGAGAGAGAGAGAGAGAGCCATAGCTTCACTTCATCACATCACCATGCAGTCTACAACAAAACAAGGAAACAATTCTGCACGGATCGCAAGAACATCAAGAAGTATAAAAACTAACTAACAAAAGAAACACAAAGAAACACGTCATAAGCCATAAGTGGCAACGCAAGAAGAGAGATCTTTCATTACAACAAATGCCATATTGATACAAAAAAGTGGCCTTAAAGGCTCTTCACACTCAACCTTCTCCCAACCATCCAAATGAACCTTAGTACAATCAATTACATAAATGAAAATGTGCCCTTGACACATATATGAATAAAGAGGTAAGATCACATGACCCTTACATTCCCAACAACAACTTAGAGAAACTCTTAAAGCATTACATGTGCGAGTTGATGATGAGTTTGCGTCTTTAGATGGAACAAGGAGATATGAAATGTCAAGTCTAAAAGAAAGTTTGGATACTTTGTACACTCATGTAAAAGAGATTAAAATATGCAAGTGTAAATATGAATACCAAGCACAAGTAAATGTTTTGTTCTTGATAATATATGGAATGGTTCATCTACTACGATCATCAACATAGGAAACATAAAACCTTGAGCCTACCAATGAAGGTTCTTGACTTGGTCCCCATACATCTGTGTGCTAAGTCCAAGAGGTTGTTGTAGATGTAGTCTTTGTGGTTGAATGATTGTCTTTGTGCCTTCCTAATCTGAAAAGCATCACATATGTTGATCATATGTTGCTTTGATATGTTTGCAAGCCCTAGAACACTTTGATTCTTACATATATCCTTCAAGGTTCTTTCATTCATATGAGCAAGTCTCTTATGACACACTTGAAGCTCACTTAGGGTTTGAGACCCAAAGTTGAAAATATCTATGTTTTTGGTTTCTCCTACTTCAAAATTAAAGAGCATGTAAAGAGCCCACCATGCTTCTCCCCTCTTGCTACCTTCTTGAAGCCTTGACATGGGTCTCCACAAAAGCTTCATGTTGGGTGAACCTAACTTGTAAGTCTTTTTCAATTATTTGGCCTACGCTTATAAAGTTTTAAGTGATAGTGGGTACATAGATAACCTTACTCTGAATGTCTCTCCTACCATTGGAAGCTTTGAAATTACCAATCTTCTCCACATTGTGCTTGGTGTCATCCCCTGTTTGTACTTCATGTCTATGCTTTGGACTTTCCAAGTCAGATAGAAGAGCAATGTTGCTTGAAACATGGTTTGAACATCCTGAATCTATGTAGAATAAATGATCATCTCCTTTAACTTTTTTGTGGTTCAAATTCATTAGAAGCAATGATTCTCCATGTGATTGATCTTTTGAATAAAATCCCTTCTATTGTGACTACTATTGTTGTTATTGAATTTGTGTCCACCTCTGCCCTCTAGTGTTGCCGAATTCACTTCTTCCACCTCCTTTCTGAGTTCTTCCATTGAATGAGAAATTTTCAGTGGTGTGATTGGTCTATCTATCTATCTATCTATCTATCTATCTATCTATCTATCTATCTATCTATCTATGTATCTATCTATCTATCTATCTGTTTAGATAGTTCAATTGTGTAGATTGTTCTTAATGGTCTTGTAGATTCATATCATAGTTATGCTTCTAAGTTTTGATTGATGACCAGATTTAGTGGCTAATCAAGAATTTCTTATGGTTTGGTGGGATGGTAGCCCCATTCAGGCTAAGGTTGCTTGCGTAGTCATCACCCTACCTACAGAGCATGGTGGCCTTGGGATTCTTGACCCCTATTATCATAGCAGAGCCCTCTAGGGCAAGTTTGTCATCTATGGCTTGCTTCCTAGCCCAGCGCCATGGAAGCATTTTCTTCAATAGAGAATTGGCATGTTTACACCTACCTTGGGTGCGCCTTAGATCAGGTGGATCTTTGTTGAGATGCATGGTATTTGCTTCTCAAGGAGGATTGAGGATCGTTTTGATTGGAGTATCCTAAGATTCTTGAAGTATTTGCATCTTTTTCTCATTCTTCTTTCTCCCTCCTACATTGAGAGCAACCTCAATAGCCTCTAACCTAATTCTTATTCTTCATACAGAAAGAGGATTTATGGTTGACTTGTATCTGCATGTTTCTATAGGGGGTATTTTTTAAGGGTCAAGGGATTGGGGGACATAGATTGGCTACTCCCCTTGTTTTCTTGGTTAGGAGCTTTCAATGACATCAAGGTTTTGATCGTTGGCCAGGGTTATACTTAGGATGTGAATCTCTTCTTTGCGATTATTGGTGATGATCAAATGATTAACACAATTGAATATTTTGAGATCATCAGCAATAGTAGTTTCCAATGGACTAGGGTGATTAGCACTTGTGGTCAAGATTGGCATATGTATCTTGATCATGAGGAGATTAATTGTGATCTTTATTGATATCTCTGATCCTAGGAGACCTAGACTTTATCCCACTTCAAGTGGGATCTTAGATAGTGGTAGTGGTTGGATCCCTATGCCTCTTTGGGGAGCCCCACTATTCTTTTCTTTCAATATACTCCACGATTGGGATGGAATTCCTTCAGTCACAATGCCCTTCCATCCCTACCATGATCGAGGTTTGGTGGCTTCATAGGCTCGTGATCAAATTCCTATCTTCTCTCTAGTGTCTCATTTGGAGTAGCCACTAGGCTCTATAATTTGTTCTTTTTCACAGGTTGCTTGCTCATAGGGGCATTGAAGTTGGTACTTGGTTGTGTTATGGACAAGATCCTCTTGATTGCACATGTTGTGGCTATCACACTAAGTCACAACAGCATTTTTTATGTCATTGGTAACTCGCCCAACAGATTAGGATAAGGATCTTGAGGCTTATGACTTGGAGGGAGGGATATCAACTCATTTCTTGGGGCTCATGTATTTTCCCATCCCATAGTTACAAGCACATGGCCAATATTACTATTTTTTCGATCTAGGATAGGTAGATTTCCACTAGTCCATACCTTAGAATCTCTTCTTGAAGAGTGATGGTGAGCCTTATTGGGATTTGATAAGTAGCCTTGCCATGTGGTTGGTTTGGGGGGTGAGATGCCTAAGCATCATTGAGGAGCATGTGATCCCTCTAACAGAGACTATCTAGGACTTCTAATTTGAGCTGATCCACACTCTGTGGGGGTATTTGGACCATCTTTAGGGTGCTTTGCATGGCCTTACTTGAAAGTGACTCACCTTTCTTATGATCTAGAAGAAAATTCCTTCTTTACCTCTCACGATGATACTATCCAGTGGAACTATCGACCACTTGCTAGGCTTTTTTCCCCTCCGTCCATCCCTCCACCCAATAGCTAGGCCTCCTCTTTTATAAAATTGGGTGTGTGCCTGGGGTAGTATGTTCCCTTTGTATTGGATCTTATATTTGATCTTAGGTTGGGTACTCTAATAAAGTAAGTTTATGATCTCAGGTTCCGACCAGTTCAGATGGATCTGAAATCGGATATCGTTTGGTCATCGGTGTGTATGGCCAAAGATCTCGAGTTTAGACTTACTAGGAGGTCTTGTGCTCTTATTAACAAGTGATCCACTTAGCTTAGTGGTTAAGTCTCAAGGATGTGAAGGACGAGGTCTTGGGTTCAATCCCAATGGGGGACATGAGGAGAGTATTTTGCCCAAAGAGATCTAGAGCCTTCTAGAAGCATGCACTTGAGTTAACTCGAGTTAACGGGGACACTTGGCGCACATGTAGTTACATGGCCGACACATGGATGGTTAGTATCCACCTCCCAAGAAGCCAGTCCCCTGGAGAGAGCTATATATAGAGGCCTTTGGTTGGGAGGAGATTCATCTCTCTAGCACGTGGTGGTCATAATCCTTGTTATCTTGCATTGGTATCAGAGCGAGAAGAAGATCATGTTTTTACTCTCCTTTGAGCTTTCTTGTGAGTTATTATCATTCGACTGCCCTCTTTTCATCATCATCTTGGCGGATTGCTGCTGGCGGGTGTGTTTGCACAAGCCAACACCATGCGTAGCTGTATAAGTTTGGATGACCTAATTAAAATATTAGAATTACAATGCATGTGCGCCGGAATTGATTTGCTGATTTCAGCGAGTGACAATTCCCTTGTAATCCGCGAAAGCAACTTCTTTTTATTTAGAAGTTATTCTCTATCCTCGAGCATAGACTGCAACTTGATCCTCATCAAGCGGCTGAGATCTTCCCTACCGCAAAGAGTAAGTTCTTTCACTAATATCCAGTGCTGCCGATGCCACTATAACGGATTTGATCATGCGACATGTCAAAGAGTGTTGCCATGACGATAACAAGTGCATCCTTTGTTGATATCGTCGTTATCTTTTTATTCTTTTTATTGCGTTGATAGCACCCACTGCTACTCACAAATGCACAGGTAATATATGCAGATCATTTATTTTAGCACTGATGTAAACCGGGGTATCAATCTTCAGAAGCACAGATTTACGGGATTAATCTATCATCAAAGATTAACTCGTCCATAGCAACATGACGCCACACCTCACGGGACTATTTCTGTCTATCCTGTCCGTTCGCGCAGAAGTTTTTGAATTAAATTCATAAAAGCTACTTCTGCTCATATCTTTATCTGTGCTCATATCTTTATTACGCAAAAAAAGCTACGCCATCTGAGTGTATCTATGTAGCAAAAGGTGTACTCTTGACTGTGGAGCACGTAGGCTCTATCAGGAATCGGACCATGCCCTTCTTTGTGACGGGCGGCCGAGACAGTGATGCCTACTACATCGCAATAGTGTTAATCAGAAATGAGCATTTTTTTAACCCACAACCTCCGCAAAGCTACAATAACCCGAGGCAACTGAGTGATTGCTGGTGTACACTCATATAGTGAGTAATGAGCGCAGCATATAGCTCTTCTATTTCTTCATCTGTGGATTTGATGCCGTAATTTCTGCTTGAAAAGAATTATCTATATGCGCCGGCTTCTTGTGAACATCAATATGAGTTTATGCATGTACTGGAGCCATAGAACCTTCTGCATCTATTATGGAGGTGAAGCAGTAAAGTGCTGAAGAACAAGAGGAAGTGTTTATCAGAGGTCGCAACAAGTTTCTAAAGTGTTCACTCTGGCGATCTTCCGCTTATCCATTGCCAGACCATGTCGACATATGTGTTAGACAAGAGAAATTTAGATTCTTGTCCACATAGCGCTGCAGAACTTCGTCTCAGACGGATGGACAAAAATCGGACGGATGGTTATCGCCCGTGCCGCTCCGCCAAATTCACATATTTAGTATGCTGGATAGATTATTTAATACAAATATCATTCTTGTCTTGCATAGAGGTTAAAAGGTTAGAAGAGAATTTCTTCTGCAACCATGAGTAGATAGGAATTCGAAGATCGAATCGGTAGCGTCCAGATAAACTGGTGATGACTCTATCTATGATTGCATGCGCGTTTGCATTTTGTCAGTGAAGATCTATTTCAATGTTCAAAAACTTTACATTCAAAAGAGCAAGATTCTATTAGTTAGCTAATAGCTGGACTGCCTGGGATCGATCTCCTAATCGTTGGAGTGCAAAGAAGGCCACGACTTCACATACATGTCTGATTGCTCAGTTTATACGATGACCAAAGATTCCCTCCGGCAAACAAATAGCCGTACTCTGTCGAAGTATCCTAAGCAAAAATAGGATTCCAGAAGCTGAAGATCATGGGAGTCGATCTCTGAATCTCAGTGATTGCATCGCATTGTTTTATCCACTACGCCAAATGTGATCGCCGACATAGGAAACTATTGGTTATATTAAAAAATGTTGATTTCTTTATGTTCTATTTCGGTCCTTGCTCTGCTAATCTCGAGCCAATTGCTTTTGTTGTTAAGTATCCTCTCGAGTTGGCTGGCATCCCCAACCAAACCTACGCTCAGAGATCGGTCTTGAATTTTGTAATTTTAAGATCCACATGTCAACTAAAGTCAAAGTATGGATTAAGACAAGTATGAAGGCTGCATTTCTTCAAAGAAGAAGACAAAGGAAGCAATGGACTTCAAGAAGGAGTACGTGGTTTTTCTCATAGACCAAAGAATGGAAAATCACTTTTCTCGAGGATCAAGGGAAGGACCTAGCTAATTGCAAGATAAGTATTTTCCAAGTTAATGATTGGTTTCAATATTTTTTTTGCTCTATGCTTTCATGTAGGACGCATTTTTATCATTGAAGTATGATAGTAAACTTCATTCTTGATAATGTTGATGCAAATTATGGAAACCTACATGAAAGAGCATAAAGATATTGAAACACTCATTAAACACAAGCATAGTCATGCATCTACGAAAGATTGTTGGTGCATCTCTCCTTTCAAAAGAATTTTTTCATGGTCATGCATCTACGAAAGATTGTTGGTGCATCTCTCCTTTCAAAAGAATTTTTTCAAGCACCATACACATTTTCTTCCTGCTTGCAAAAGGAACAGGATGCATTCAAGTCTGTGCACATGTATATTTATAACCTTTTTTAAGGTAGAGGATAGATTGTTTGTGCATGGATGATTGGATGCACACATGTCAAGCTCAAGAATTGCCTTAATTAGGATTGATGCATGAAAGAAGAATGCCAACACATGCATGCATTCACATTCATTTACATGCAAGATCAGATATTTTTATGTGCATGATTGCTGCTTAAGTAGTTGAATGAGAAGATCAGATATTTTTATGTGCATGATTGCTGCTTAAGCACTTTTTTGAGGATGAGAAAAGTATGCTTGGTTTTGTTTAAGCTAATTAGAGCTTAAAGAAGAAACCAAAGTAATCTTAAGGAATTAAGATATTTTCCTAAGAGATATATCAAAGTAATCTTTAGGAATTAAGCTACTTCCTAAAGATAAGTCAATAAAGGAAATAGCCTAGTTAACTATTTCCGTAGTTAAAAAGGAATATCTTTTGGACAAGCAATAAAGCCGTAAGTTTTGTTCTTGTTCAATAGTCAAGATTTCTTTTATTTTGGAATTGGCTCAGACGTGGTATCTGATTCCTTTTGCAAAAGACTAGGGTTAGCCGGTTAGAATTAGATAACTAAATTGAACATCCTAGATATATCTTATGTACAAGAACCTTTTCAATCTTCAAAAGATAATAAGTCTAAGTGGACTTATTTATTTGAGTTTGCTTCAAGTTATAGCATAAATGATTTCCTAGAGTCTAGTACACTCTAGAATCGAGAAGTTAGGAATTGATTGATAATTCCCAAGAACTTTTAGCTCAAGTCTTTGAGAAAAGTATCCTAAGTTGGATAAATTTTCATTCTGAATTTGAATTGGTCAAAGTTATAGTACGGTTGACTCAAAGAAAATGGTAAACCTTCTCTTACAGTTTACATAGGATTTTTAAACTCATTTGGACAAAGTAGTCCTCTAGTCGGATGAAAAAATCAAGTAACTGTTGGAAAGAAGTTAACCATTGAACAAACATCCACGTTAGATGTTTGGGACAACTAAACTTCAAGTTCTCCAAAATAAATTCAAGTGAATCAAGAGTTCTTAAAGTCTTTCGAGGGATAAGAATCCCACCTTTATTACTAAGTCCATGCACCAGTCATGCCCAGAAATGGATTAATAATTTGAATCCACCCAGTTCACATGTATGTTCGATCTATGAATTGGATAGAGATGTTTTTAGATCCTCCCTTATTATTCATTCACTACTTTGTACTTTGACCAATTTATCAAAGTGCAAAGCGAGATAGTGTTTTGAATCATTCGGACAGGGATGCCACCATAGAGATGAGACATGTTCTTCCAGTTCTAGAACATGACCATGTTCTTCCAGTTTTAGAACATGAGGCTTAGGGGTTGCCTACAATAGATATATATATATAGCTCTATTTTCTAGGACGAAAATATTTTCCAAGAGGGAAAGAATGTAATAAAGTAAGCCTATGATCTCAGGGTCCGACCTGTTCAGAAGGATCTGAAATCCGAAACCGTTTGGTCATCCGTGTGTATCCCCAAAGATCTCGAGTTTAGACTTACTAGGATTCTTGTGCTCTTGTTAACAAGTGATCCACTTAGCTTAGTGGTTAAGTCTCAAGGATGTGAAGGAGGAGGTCTTGGGTTCAATCCCCATGGGGGACATGAGGAAAGTATTTTGCCCAAAGAGATCTAGAGCCTTCTAGAAGCATCCACTTGAGTTAACTCGAGTTAATTGGGACACTTGGTGCACATGCAGTTACATGACCGACACATGGATGGTTAGTATCCACCTGCCCAAGAAGGTAATCCCCTGGAGAGAGCTATCTATAGAGGCATTTGGTTGGGAAGAGAGTCATCTCTCTAGCACATGGTGGTCGTAATCATAGCCCTATGGGTGTTGTTTCTCATTAAGTAATGAAATGATCCTTAAAAAATAAATAAATTGAAATCCATACCTTGATGAGCATGTCAAGAGATTCTTAGGATTCTATAAAAAAGAGTATTAACAAGAAGAAAAGATGGTTCTTTGGTGCTTTCCTAGTGACGTTAGAATGGATGGTTGATAAAATGTTTAATCCATTCCTAGATAACCATCTTACAACATGAGATTTCATGAAACATGCCTTCAAAAATCATTTTTAACAAGGTAATATCACTCAAAATATTAAAAAGGAGTTGGAAAGTTTGAGACTGAGTGCAAGAGATACATTCTTATAGTTTGCGAGCAGGACAAAGTCACACAAGGCCAAGCTACTAAAACCTCCATGTAGTTTCTGTATTAAAACGTGGTTATCTAAGACACTCTCAATATCCACACAATGTAGCATAAAGGACCTTATGATCCACACAAATACCATCAACGAATTTTTACCACTACAACCAAAGTAGATGAAATAAGATAACGATATGAAATTGGTTCTTCTAGGCTCCAACTCTCCATGGAGCACTAGGATTCAAGGGCTCAATTGAGAAAGAAATCGGAAAGCTTAAAGACCTAGAGAACACACAAGGAAGAACAAAGTGTATTAGACCGAATTCAATATGAGATTGAAGCTTTAAAACTTCAAAAGGAGTAGGCCTAGGTAGGTGAAGTGATGCAACTTTGCTAAGAGCTTCAAGAATCTTGCTAGGGAGGTGAAGTAAGAAGCATCTTTTGGTGCATAATTTGTGGCCACCAAGGACGTGGTGTAAGTGAATGCCCTTTGAATGTGACATGTCAAGTATGTAGGAAAAAAAGCCACAATCCTCAAGATTACTAAACAAAAGTAAAACACGCTCAAATTTACTAGGGACAACCAAATATGCAATCCCCCGTACAAAGTGGTATACTTCCTTCCCCCAATGTGATGGCAACATCTTTCAATCAATAAGGTAAAAGCTATAACTTCAAATTAAATAACAGTAATTCAAATCAAAGGAATAGAAATAGAACTCGAAGGCCTATTATATGTTTTTGATGTGGGGAATGAGGACATTATTAGAGTAAGTATCCTTGCCAAAGGTTGGTCCCCCTTGTCAAAATTGCCCAAAATCTAGGGACTATTACACTACTTGTTGTTTTGACAACAAAGCTTCCACATCTGGATCCCATATCTGGATGATATTTGTGGACAAGGAACACATTTAAGAGGACACATCTATGCCCTCACCAATAGCTAGGGTATTACATTTGGATGAAATCGACTCCTTGGTAATCTAGACAAGAAGCAAGGAACGAATCCCTCAAGAAGAAGTTCTTAAGGATTTACTGGCAAGGGAAGTTCCTAAAGCCAAGGAGACTATTAGGAAGGGCACATATAATTCTAAAATATCCAAGGATGTCCCACAACCATGCGACCATGCAAACATGAATGAGGAAATTGGAAAATCTTATAATGGGTATGAGAGAATTGAGAGATCAGTATATCTCTCAAAAACCGATAGAATTTGATGCAAAAGAGCTATTAAAATACATGAAGATGGAAAAACGTGTGTTTGAACTCTTGAAAATGGACACTAATTTCAAATCACAAGTACTATATGTCATTGATTGTTCACCCACTTCAATTATGGTGGAGAAGACTAGCACTCTTAGTGAGAAAAAAGTGTTTGGGGAAGCACCCCTTAAGATTGCAATTATAAAAGGCCAAGTGTTCAAGGGCTTTATAATGGATGGTAGCTCAGATATAAACTTAATGCCAAATTATGCCCTTCAAAAGTGGCGAGCTTTACATTCACCTTGGTGGACTATATCAAAGTGAAGCCTCTAGTAGTGGTGCCTAGAGTATTGTTCACAGTAATATTTTCACCCTAGACTTTGTTGTGCTCAAACTCCCACAAGTGGTTGAAGGATTCCCATTCTTTATTGGAAGGCCCTCATTAAGGCACAGTAGTGTTCCACATAACTTGAGAAAGGATACAATGTGGGTGAAGCATAAAAGGAGTTAAAGCAAATACACCTTGAAGAAGGGGACATATAGTACTACGCATGCCTAGGTGACTCAGATAATTAGCATCAATATTGACCAGGATTGATCGAGGATCCGAGTTTAGATGGTGGAGAGGAAGAGGACATTTTGGAATGGTTCCAAATAGGTAATTCTTTTCCTTGTTATTGAATAACCTTATATATGTCAAATGTAGAGGAGCTTCATGAAGAAGATGATAAACCCATACAAGGTGTTGGATTAGATGAGCCTATAATTCATCATCATAGAAAGAAAAGACCACCCCTCAGGTGCATCATAAGTGAAACTAATTGACTTACCTAAAAAGGTTAATTGTTATATAAAATAATATGTTAATGTATTTTCTTGACATTACAAAGGTTTAGAAGGGATTCCTCCAAGTTTTGCAAATCATAGAATTACATTGATAGAGGGAGAAAAAACAATAAGGGGGGAAAGATACATGTTGAATCTAAAATATGTTGAAGTTGTTTACCAAGAGATTTAGAAAATAGAGGATGTTGATATTATTATTATTATTATTATCAACTACTCAAAACGGCTCTCACTTATGGTCATTTTGCCAAAGATGAACACTAATAAAATTTGGATATGTGTGGACTTTAGAGTTCAAAATTAAGTGATAGTTCTTGATGGATTCCCTATGCCCTTTATAGAATAGTTCATCAAAGACGTTGCTAAACACACCTTCTAAAACTTCATGGATGGATCTAGTGAGTACAACTACATCTTCATTCATGCAATATATCATACAAGATAGCTTTTATCATACCATGGGGCACTCATGTTTACATAAAGATGCCATTCGGGATAAGAAATGCTCCTACATCTTTCAACAGAACAGTGAACCTTATATTTGGACCCTTATTTTTAGAATCTCAACGAGTTTTTATGGATAAATTCTCCTCCTTATGACTCACTTGTATTAGTTATCCCATGGATTTCTTGGATGATCACTTGGCACAACTACAATAGGTCTTCAAATGATGCAAGGAGACTAAATTGAAGTAGAATCCGAATAAGTGCCACTTTTGGTGATAGACATAACTCTTCTTTCATATGTAGTATTGACCAAAGGTATGGCCCCCTAACCCAAACAAAATTATAGCTATATTGAGAATATCAAAGCCAAAGATAACCCAAGGAAACTTAAAGTATTTTGGGACATATTGGACATAAGAGATGGTTTATCATAATTTATGTAGACATAGCTCATCCGTTCCCCAAGCTTATCAATAAAAGTGTTCCATTTATAAAGTTTTGCAATTCAAAACTTTTGGAAGCACGCATCCTAGTTACTCTTGATTGGTCAAAAAATTCATGTCTACATGTGGATGCAAGTTCCTATGCAGTTGGCCAGTGAGGAGTACAAATTGGATAGACGAATCTAATAGACATTTGAATATTGACTACAGCCGAAACGATTTATAGCACCATAGAGACAGAAGCACTTGGTTTTTGGAATGTAGAATTTTTCACACTACTTGCTAGGGGTAAAATTTATGATTATCACTATTCATTAACCGCTTAAGTATTTATTGACTAAAACATAAATTTTTCCTTTCTTATTTTACTTATTTTCATATTAGTCTTTTTATTATTTTATGTTTTTCCACCCATGTTTTTTCTCTATCTCTTATATATCTATATCTATATATATATATATATATATATATATATATATATATATATATATATATATATATATATATATATATATATATATATATATATAATTCACTTTATCAAAACCTTCAAAGGCTTTGGATTGTATTTCGGGTGGCTCTATTTTTTTCTTAGTTCTAGGCCCATATCCATACTCTTTGGACAGGTATGAATCCAATGCCATAATCAATTTTCTCAAGTCCCATGATTTTTTATTTATTTGGTCAAAAAATCTCTTTTCACTCTTATTTGCACGTCACGTTTTCCACCACACATGCTCCCCATGACCTATTTCATATCCAACTACCCACATGCTCCACATTCTTGAATGCACACCTCTTATAGCTCCATTTCATGGGTTTTCTCAACCCCATCCGTACCCCATCATTTCCCCATATCCCTTGACCCCCCCTTTGATCACCCACATCTACTCCCACCACCCGTCCTTCCCACCCCCACTTTGCCCACCAACCTTACCCCCTTGCCCCCTCGGTTCCCTTTATAGCTGCAATGGCTACTTAGTTTTGCTTCCACTATTTCTACACTCTTCCCTTTCTTCTAGTCATGGCCTTGATGGATGTTTTTTTTTAGTGGATATTTTAGATAATTGGTGTTTTATTGATGGTCCCTACATCTTGTTGTTTCTAAATTATGCTGTCAAGGACAAAAAGTCTACTAGGTGGTGGGAAATTTTTGAGCTTCCATTGGCGACAAACAATGCACAAGCGGTGTATATGTATATGAGTAGGACTTAGAGGTGAGACCCTCCCTTTATTCATCATGATTATGATACTCACATGAGTGCCAAGTGGCACTCATATAAGGAGCTTTGATTATTGCCCATATTGGGTATGTATGAGAGAGACAGTAGAGTAAAGAGCCCCATGTGGCTGGGTGGCATATCTATCATGAACTCAGTGCGTTTCCCCTCTGAATTTGTAGCCGGCGATATTTTATCTTTGTCCTCAGATGGCGTGCTGAGAAGCTAGAGCTCTATCAAAATAAGGGGTCTCATCGGGGACCACAACAATTGGTGTCAAAGCCCAGGCGATGACTGCAGACGACTCACTCAGATGGATCACGTAGAGGCGCCATGCGGACGGAGCACGCAGAGGAATACCAGCTGATGAGCAGCCGGTGGCTTTGTCTTCCCTCCTCCCCTTCTCTTGGGTAAAAGCAAGAAGGATTTGGTCTCCTTTATATAGAGAGAAACTTGCTTCTTCCACAGCACATATGGGATAACTTCCCCTCATGGCAGTGAATTCAAAAATTCGTGGAGATGAAGAAGGTGATATAACCTATTAGAACTGAGTTTTTTTTCTTGAATTAGGGGGAAGAAAAGAAGAAGGGACCAGAGACTAGTAGGGCCCCAGAAAAGGGCAAAAAGGTGGTCCACCTAATGCAGACCCTTCCTATTCATGGCAGCTCTAGCTGCAAGGGAGTGGAGGTGATGCACGAGGATATAGAGCACACCTGGTGTTTAACTCAATCATTGTGGTCATCACAGTTTGGACTACATGACCTAGTTAAACTACATGGTAGTGTATTTGGGACCAGGGTGCGGGTCATGATAGATGACTCTGCCACTCATAATTTTATGCCTAGTGCACATAAATACATTGTATCTATGATGCAAGGGAAAGATAAAAGGATATGGGATACTATGGTATCCAATTTGGAAGTCAAAATGCAGGACTATACAGATTATATGGACTTCCAAATTATGAATATGGAGAGGACATACCTAGTCTTAGGAAGAGAGTGGCTATGGGGGTTGGGAGACACACTTAAATGCAGCTATCAAAACAGCACACTCGAACTTGAAAAGAATGGAACTAAAGTTTGTATTCAGGGAGAGAGAGATGTACCTAGTGCGACTCTCATTTCATCATTAGAGTTGTATAGTCTTTGTTATTCTCAGCATGTACAGGACATGTTTTTATTGTATAGTTATGATATGGAGCATTGTACATACATCTCATCTGATGTGTATTTTCATGCTAGGAATGTAAATATGAACAGGACTTTCTACTATTCTTTTTTGCAAGAGTGTGTGGTTAAAAGTTTTAAAGATCATATGTTTGAGTATAGAGATGCTTTTCCCACTCACTTTTCTAGAGGGCTACCGCTTGAGAGATGGGACATTGACCATGCCATTGAGGTTGTTACTAACACTAACCCTATTTGTAGGCCACCTTATAGGCTTAGTGTTTCTCAGCATGAGGAGGTTGAGAGGTAGTTGCAGGATTATTTAGATAAGGGCTTGATTAAACCTAGCAACTCACCTTGGGCATCACCAATGCTCCTAGTTAAAAAGAAAGATGGCTCTATGAGATTATCTATGGACTATAGAGCACTTGATAAGGTAACTATCAAAAATAGGTTTCCAATGCCTAGATTGGAAGATCTATTTGATCAGTTACATCAAGCTAGGTATTTTACCAAGCTTGACCTTAGATCAGGATTAGGGCAGAGGATGTCCCTAAGAGTGCATTTAGGACTAGATATGGGCACTATGAGTTTTTGGTGATGCCTTTTGATCTCACCAATGCTCCTGCCACTTTCATGAAACTCATGAATAGTGTTTTATAGCCTTATGTAGGACACTTTGTGCTAGAATTTTTGGATGATATTCTGATCTATAGTGCATCAAAAGAGGAGCACTTGGAACACTTGAGAAGGGTATTTCAAGTGCTAAGGGAAAATTCACTCTTTGCTAAGGAATGAAAGTGTGAAGTTTTCAAGACAGAGGTTAGATACATTGGGCATATAGTCCCCCAGGATGGAATCCAGATGGATCCTGAAAAAGTAAGGGCTATTATGGAGTGGCCACACCCAAGGAACATGGAAGAGCTGCAGATCTTCCTAGGTTTATCAGGTTTCTATAGAAGATTCATTAAGAACTATGCAAAGATTGTTGTACCGATGATAGAACAGCTTAAAGGGAAAGGGAAAGCCTTTCATTGGGGAGACGAATAGAAGCAAATTATGGAGAAGTTGAAAGTAGCAATTGCTATAGCTCCACTTTTACATATAGCAGATCCCAACAAACCATTTGTGGTTGAGATTGACACGAGTGATTTTTCCATAGGAGCGGTTTTAGTATAGGATGGTCTACCAGTAGCTTTTGAGAGCAAGAAACTAGAATCGGCTCAGAAGAATTACTCCATCTATGAGAAGGAGTTGTATGCAATAGTCCATGCTTTGAAGAAGTGGCGTCATTATTTACATGGTGCCAAAGTTACGATAGTGTTTGATCAAGAGAGCATTAAGTGGCTCTCTAATCAAACAAACCTTAAAGGTCATAAGGCCCGATGGGTAGAGACCCTTCAGGAGTTTGATTATGAGCTTAGGTATAGGAAGGGAAAGTTTAATGTAGTGGCTGATTCACTTAGGCGCATGCCTATGCTCAATGGACTGAGTTTTACTGAGATCACTAGTGAGCTAGCTACTTGATTCCATTAGAGGAAAATGTAGGCTTGATCCTGCATATTCCAAGATAATTTGGGATGCCATAAACAATGGGGATCGTGATATATGGGTTTCGAGTGAGGATGGAGTATCGAGGGGTACTCAAGAAGGATTCAAGTGGAAGAACTATAGTGTCCATGATGGATATCTATTATACAAAGGTAAGTGGTGTGTCCCTATAGATTTTGAGATGAGACGGCATATTTTATATGAGTGTCATGACACACCTAGTGCGGGACACCCAGGAGTTAACAAGATGTATGATCTTGTTAATAGGCAGTTTTATTGGCCTCGACTTCATAAGGATGTCCTAGAGTATGTGCTTAAATGCACTAAATGCCAAGTCAACAGAGATGAGAGATTGAGGATTGGAGGAGTACTCCACCCTGGCATTGGATATTGCTAATGGGAAGTGGGAGAGTATCTCCATGGACTTTATAGTCGGATTACCTAAGACATAGAGAGAGCACAACTCGGTCTGGGTAATTGTGGATAGGTTAACCAAAATGGCTAGGTTTATTCCAATACGTACTATAGTGAAGACACCTGAGTTGGCTAGACTTCTTGTGGAGAACCTATACCGGTTATATGGTCTTCCTTTAGACATAGATTCCGATCGGGATAGGAAGTTTACTAGCCACTTTTGGAGAGCGGTCTTCAAAAGGTTGGATACGAAACTTAGCATGAGTACGGCCGAGCATCCACAATCAGATGGACAAACAGAGAGGGTTAACAAAATCTTAGAGGATATGCTTCGAGCATATGTGAATGAAAGGCAAACTAATTGGGAAGAGTACTTACCTATAGTAGAGTTTGCATATAATAGTGCCAAGCACTCTTCCACTGGGCATAGTCCATTTATGCTTATGTATGGGTTTCAACCAAGAGCTCCTTATGCAGTAGGCTTGCAGAATGAGAAAGTTCAAGCTACAAAGGACTTCTTGGAAGAGATGGACGATATGCTTAGACTTGCCAAGGACAACATTAGGACAGCTCAGGATAGAGCTAGAGCCTATGCTAACCCTCAAAGGAGAGATATCAACTTTGAGGTAGGAGAGCACATCTATCTTAGAGTTGCTTCTAGGTCTGAAACCATGAAGACGGGACCTTGTCAAAAACTATCTCCTAGGTATTGTGGACCTTTCCAAATACTTAAGAGAATAGCAAAGATGGCATACCAGCTCCAACTTCCGGAGAATAGTCAAATCCATCCAGTTTTTTATGTTAGCTGGCTTAAGAAAAGGCTGGGTGAATCTCACAACCTCATTCTAGATAGTGAGGTAGTAGAGCCTATTTCTATTCAATCTATTCCACATGAGCCCGAGAGCATACTACGCACTCGAGAGAAACGGACGAGAAGTCACTTTTATAAAGAGTGTCTAGTAAAGTGGAAAGATAGTTCAGAAGATAGTGCCACATGGGAGCGGGTTAGCACCCTTTAGAGATGGTTTCCCAGTTTTAGACTACCTTCCCAAGAGTCTTCTTA
Organism: Ceratopteris richardii; assembly: GCA_020310875.1. Lineage (NCBI taxonomy): Eukaryota > Viridiplantae > Streptophyta > Polypodiopsida > Polypodiales > Pteridaceae > Ceratopteris > Ceratopteris richardii. The sequence continues at coordinate 69,292,557 of CM035428.1, read as the reverse complement.
AGGGGAAGGATATGGGGACACAACACGGAGATATAAGCATGTACATGAGATGCATGGCGATATAGTGGGAGTGGTGGTTCTATTATTTCTCTCTTTCTGTCGGACCTTCCAATACCACTTTTGAGGACAAAAATGGAACTAAGGGGAAGGAAATGCCACATGGAGTATCATATATGAGTAGAACTTAGAGGTGAGACCCTCCCCTTATTCATTATGAGTATGATACTCACATGAGTGCCAAGTGGCACTCATATGAGGAGCTTTGATTATTGCCCATATTGGGTATGTATGAGAGAGGGAGTAGAGTAAAGAGCCCCACGCGGCTGGGCAGCATATCTATCATGAACTCCGTGCGTTTCCCCTCTAAATTTGTAGCCGGTGATATTTTATCTTCGTCCTCAGACGGCGTGGTGAGCAGCTAGAGCTCTATCAAAATAAGGGGTCTCATCGGGGACCACAACATTGAGTGTCCTGAGGTGCGTGTGGGTACACACATAGTGCATGAAGTATATGAATTTGTTCATATTGGTGGAGTTTTGATTGTAGCTTTTGAAAGGTCTAGCTGAACCCTCTCTTATATGAGTAATTTGGAAAGATAAATGCCAAATGTGAAAAGTGGATATACAAAAATACATGTTTTGGAAGGCCATTAAAAACTTATTTTTTGGAAGTACTTTTCCTAAGGTCACTACAGGACAAAAATAGGATCTAGCTAGAGAAAGCCACCCAAGCAAGACTCTTGTAGGTCGCATGGATGAGTGCATCATCCTTGGAGTAGGCTTTAGTTTGGAGTAGGCTTTAGTGCAAGGGTGCACACAAGCACGCTCGATGGTCAAGGTGAAGAGGCTACACATAGAGATTGTATACCTGCTAGTACAATACTTGGAATACTTTAGTTTTACTTGTGTTGTAATTTTTTCTCTTAGTTGTATTTTTGTAGTATATGAAGGCATTTTCTCTGTTTGCTTTATTCCATAAAGAGTTGTAAAAATTTTTTCATTAATCAATTTAAGAGTACTTTTGGGTGCTACATGGGTGTTCATCTTATGTTCTTTTTTTTTTCCTCTTTACAAACACTCAAACCCATTTTCTTCGAGGAATCTCTCATCAATATATATGTACATTATTACACATGTATGCACAGACTCTCTATTACCATTAGTGTCCATGTGAAAGGCCAAATGACCATCGGATACTTCTTTGTATATGTTCTTTAATAAAACATATAGTGGCATGGTCAGTCACAGATTGTAAATTCGACCACATTTGTAACACATAAGAAGTCTAACTTCATGCTCATTGTGTACTGTGTTTTTCTACGTATTCTGCAACCTTTATGCAGAGTACCGTGTACAACCCTAAGAGCTTGATTTTCTACTCAGAGGATATCATCGTGAAGCAGTTGAAAAAGAAAGTGAACTGTGATGCATTGCCCTCGAAATACTTCACTCTCCAACTTGGTTTCTTTCATTTTTAGCTTCTCAAGGAAAAGCAAACTTGATAGAGATTATGACTAATTACTTTAAGTACATTCTAAATTGTTTTTGTACATTCTAAATTCCTTTTATCTTTCTCTTATACGTATATAAGCACATATAAATATGTGCACATACATATATGCATACACACATACATATTTACATATTACATATAAGATGATGCGTATATGTATATACTTACACAAACGCGCGCGCACACACACACACACACATATATATATATATATATATATATATATATATATATATATATATATATATATATATAATACTAAAACTTTGAAAAAGCCCACTTTCACCTGCACTAGGCAGCCATAACCCAATTCAATGTGACCAACTAGCACTTGCGAGAGTGACTATCTTTTTTAATAAGACTTTTTTGGTTAGCCATAGACCATGGTCATATGTTTGATATGGGCTATGATCTATGGGTGCCATATATGTTATATGTACCCAAAAGCATATGATGGATATGGGTGACGCCGTGAAATGCTTGAGACACCCATTTGCACGTCAATTTTAACCGGTGATTGCCAATGCCGGAGAGACTCTCTTTCTTCTATTTCGCACACGGAAGAATGAGCACGTCAGTAAATCTCAGAGAGTCCTTCAGCCTTCAGGCTTGAGAGCAGTTGAGGTCTTGTCTGTAGCCTGTGATTCTCTAATACTAGTGAAGCGTTGGCAGTCGCGCACGGTGTCTCGTTCATGAAACAATGGAACTTGGAAGATGGGGGCATTGCAATTTGCCGCGTTAGTAGTAGTAGATCTCAGAGAACCGTTCCACAAGAAAGCAACTTGGGAATCGTGTGGCTCAGGAGTCACTAATCAGTCAGCTTGCAATTCGCAACTTGATTGCGTGTGCGAGGTGCAACTTGCTACTAAACAATGTCAAAGTTTGGACATTGTCTGTTACGCTACTACATCCATGATCCGATTCGTCGGGCTAGCCAAAGCTAGCCGACAACGATATTCCGACCTCTAGCAGAGATCTCCAGCATGCGTTTTCCAGGTTTAAAAATTTCCAGGCACTTTCAAAATGGCGTTCATATTATATATTGGAAAGGGAGAGTTCTGCCCACAACAAAAAAGGCGTTCATTTTATACTTCAGAAGGAAGACTTCTGCACTCAGCGACAGGTGTGCGATGGACCACTTCAAACAGAATTATTTTATTAAAGATGACGATGACTAGACTTTACCAGATGGTAGGAGCTGATCCTGTTTACTTTTTCATGCCGTCATATTGAAGATGTTAGGCAACCTGGAACTGGAGGACTTGCGCTTCCATCACATAAGACCGAAGTCTTCGTTTCTTTTCTAGCCTTCTTAATAAAGCATGAAAGAAGCATGAAAAAGAAGCTACAGTGGCTGGGGTTTCAGTTTCAGGTTACAAAGCTGTAGTGGCTAGGGTGTCAGTTTCTCTGTATTAACGTTTCTTTCTGCACGCTTTGCAATAACCTTGAGTACGCTGTTACTTCCTCGCCCTACGCTGTTACTTCTGTCTCGCCCTACCCAATCGCCATTATCTCTTATCGGAATTTGCATAAAGAAGACTGTTTCATGACTACGGAAAGCGGAGTCCGTTATCACGAGGTACATATCAAACAGATCTCAGTTGTTCATCATGCTATTCCTCTCGCGTTCCAGTTACGGCACAAAGATTGCTTCTTGTTTTCTAACAGATTTCCTTGTTTTCTTACTCCTTGTGTAGCATTTTGTAACCAATTCCGGAGGTATCAAACTCTTCACTTGCACATGGCTGCCGGCAAGCAATAAAATCAAGGCGCTGGTCTTCCTTTGCCATGGTATGTGTGTGATGCCCTAACCTCTCGGGCCCAGCTCGATACGCGGATTTCGCTTGTGTTAGATTTACTAGTAGTTTCAATTTAATCTACTTCACGAGAATCTTTTCATTTTAGATCGATGCAATTTGGTAAAATTTCATTGCCTGCATCCACAGGATATGGCGTAGAGTGTAGTGTATTTATGAAGGGAGCAGCAATGCGTCTAGCGCAAGCAGGGTTTGCGGTTTTCGGCCTGGATTATGTAGGCCATGGCAAGTCTGACGGTCTCCGATGCTATATTGAGAGGTTTTCTGACATCGTTGACGATTGTGCGAGCTACTTTAAGATGGTAAGAGGTAAGTGATAGCTCTTATTTATAAGTTTTCCATATGTTGTGCTTCCCATTTGCTTCTCGACGCTTCCGGCAAGTTGACACGATGCTGGAACGTCATGTTCAAACACGCTTCAATGCTGTTGACTAATTTCGTTTTATGGATTGTTATGTACAATAGAACAAGCAGAGTATAAAGATAAAGCTCGCTTTCTGCTTGGTGAATCAATGGGAGGGGCAGTGGCGCTTCTAATCCACAGAAGGCAGCCCAACGATTGGAATGGTGCAGTGCTCGTTTCTCCCATGGTTAAGGTATGCGCAGAACAATTCGCTGCGGAAGGCAGACACATAATTTTGTTTCAATTAATTTACTGAAGCTTACTTCCTGTTTCTGCGCCTGCAGATAGCTGAGGAACTTAAGTCATCTTCTATCATGATATCTATTCTTTCGAAGTTCTCAACCTTTTTTCCTACTTGGAAAATTGTTCCCATTCGCGATATCATCGAGACAGGTTTCAAGGACCCACTCAAAAGACAAGAGGTGTGTGCAAACAACCACCGATATTTTTTTTTTTTTTTAAATAAAGGAAGTTCGGCCTTAGCCTAATCTCCCGGACTTTAATTATGATAAGGAGAAAAAGTTACAAGTGAATGGGACTAGTGCCCATGGGACCCCCCAAATCCCACAATGCAGGGGAGGAGTATGGCAAGCTACAGGGCATTACAAATGAGGTGGATAAAATTATCATCACCCTCATGTGGGACCCATTTGGGTTTCAACTTGTTGTTTTCGAGGAGATAAATACAGTGATGTCTAAACGGCGGCGATCTCTTGACTCGGGAGACTCTTTTACCAAGGAGAAACAAGGATTTCTCAATCGACCATTCCTTAGGGGTTTGGTCAAAATTGACAGCACAACGCTCCCTCCAAATCTTCCAGAGAGCCTCACCTCTGATGGCATTCCACAGCCTCGATGAGCAACCAATCGCCTCACCCAACATCACCTGTTGCCAGTTGATTTGACTCGTGAGTCTCAGAACCCGGGTCACGTGGTGCCAGATAAAGCGGGACTTGGGGCAGTCGAAGAACAGGTGAGCTAAATCTTCGATGCACCGATGGCAACGTTTGCACCATGGCGGCACACCACAGATTTTGTTAGCCCTTGCATTGGTCTAGATACCTTTATGCAAGATCTGCCACATGAGAACGGACTTTTTGACCTCAATTAGGGGGTGCCAAAAAGACATGAGTTTTAGCTCCCACCGAAGTTTGGTCCAAGAAAGGCACCATCTCTTGTTAAGGGTGTGGTGAACATCCAAATCCTCTTTGAAGTTGGGGATTCTGGAAAGCTTCTTACCATTGCTCCATTTGAGGCCCTCCAAGCAAGGAAGATCCTGACCGGAGAGAAGGCGGGTAGTTGAGCGGTCCCAGGCTAAACACCTGCTTTGAAGAAGAGTCCATTCCTCAAAGGTAACTCTAAGTCTCGGGTCCAATTCTTCGAACCTAATCCACTGGCTGGTCTCTTGTTTCCAGAGTTGTTTCCACTGTTTGAACCCCTTGTTCCATAACCGCCTTGCAGTTTGGAGGTTCCAAGACTCCACCCCTCGAATGCCACTGATCGGGAACCAAATAGAATCATTTTGTCTTATGCCAGCCGCCCACTTCCACTCATCACTGATTCTGATGAATTGTTTGACCTTGTTCCAATTCTTCCATAAGGAACATACGAGGCTAGAGCCTTTAGGGAAGACCGGGTGGGGGGAGAACAAAAGCGTGAGAATCCCTAAGTCCTTCCAACCAGGGTGGCCAACAAAGGTAAGGTCTTCCGTGTTTCTGAAGATCAATTTGGCCCAAGAGGACTCCCTATTGCTCCAAGCCTTGATAAGCCACTTTGCAGCCAACTTGTCAGCCAACCCACCAATATCCAAAATTCCCAATCCCCCTGAGTCTTTAGGGCTAATGCAAGTTTCCCATTTGATTTTGGGAATCCCCCTTCTATTGGGGTCCCCAGTCCAAAGGAAGTTTCTGCAGATTCTTTCCACTTTGGCCAAGTCTTTCTCCTTAGGTCTCCAACACGAGATAAAGTAAATAATTGTAGAGAGCATAAATGTGTTAACAACCATAGCACGCCCTGCCAGGTTGACTTGCATACCTTTCCACTGATTGAGCTTCCTATCCAGCTTGGATAGCACCCAGTTCCAGCGTTGGTCCATTGAGATATCGAAACCCATCGGAATGCCAAGGAGACGGAAGACTTGACCGCTAAGGATAACTTGACACCCCTGATCCACCAACAATTGGGGAGTATGTCCGCTGATTGCTCTAAAAGCAGTTTTAGCATGGTTGATTTTTGAGCCTGATGCCACACAAAAGGTGTGGAGGCACCACCAAAACACCTCAATGCTGTTTATATCGTTATGCACAAAGGCATTCATGTCATCAGCAAAAGTCTCACAATCATTTGGCTGTGATTTAGAGGTAAGGAAAGACCCTTGAGATTGCCAGCGTCCATGTGATGCTTTAATAGGCAGCTGAGTCCATTCGAGGCGATGGCGAATAGTAATGGAGCTAGAGGGCAGCCTTGCCTAATTGATCTTTTTAAACGAATGGGCTCAGAGAGCTTACCATTGATGTTTATTCTAGTTGAAGCATTTCCAAGAAGAGTGGAAACCATCTTCGTGAACTTTTGGCTGCATCCAAGGTCTTTCAATGATTGAAGAATAAAGTCCCATTCCAATCTCTCATACGCTTTGTCAAAGTCGATCTTAATGAAAACCAGATCTTGAGCAGACTCCTCAGCAAAAGCAAGGCCTTCCCAAATATCGATAATTGCTTCAAGTATAGATCTACCTTTGATAAAACCTTTCTGGTCCTCGCACAGCCATGACTTTAAATGACAAGAGATTCTGTTGGCGATAACTTTTGCAATTATCTTGTATCCAGTTTGGAGCATGGTAATCGGACGCCAATTTTCAATTTTGTTCTTATCTCCCCGTTTGTGGATTACTTGATGACGCCATTATTCAGGCACTCAGGGAGGGCACCGAAAGAGAGAGCCTCTTGCCACACGAGGCGCAGCGGGGTGGCCACCTGATGTTTGAAGGACTTGAAAAACTCATTGGTAAGGCCATCCGGACCCGGACTTTTCCCATTAGGAAGGGCATCAATAACCTCAATAATTTCATTCTCAGAGATGTTAGCATCCAGTAGAGCAATCAAGTTCTGTGGGATTCTCGTTTGAGCAACCCTTGAGATGGTTGCCATGGCTTCGCACCTGTGGGGGGAAAGAGGAGTCGAGACCCCGAGAAGATTGTTAAAGTGTTCGACAATGATAGATCTATTCTCCATTTCCGTGCAACATTCAGTTCCATTGTTATCGACCATTAGGGGGATGGATTCCCTAGCTTGTTTCCTTTTGAGTATGTTACACATCTCTTTTGTTGGTTTGTCGGCCTTCCCGGCTCACCAATCTTTGAAGAAAATTTGAAGATTTTTCCTTTGAACCTCCTCCTCTAACCTTAGTCTTCCCCTGATTTTCAAAAGACCTTGTTGGCAATGTAGCTTACCTTTGTTCACCTCTTCTTCAAGCCGTGAGAGCCTTCGGTACACTGTTTCTCTTCTTTTCTTTCGGATTTCTCTTATAGCCTTTTGAGTCCTGATTAGAATTTTTCGAGTCCTTTCTACTGCGCTTCTCCAACACTTAGCCGGTTCATTACAGTAAGCAAAGGCTTCCGTCCACACCTCAGAAATTTCTTGGTGGACAGAGGGGAGGGAAAACGATGTCTGACAAGCATGAAACCACGGAGCTTTCTGGAGCATGGGAATCGGTTTGAAAGACAGAGTAATCGGATAGTGTGGTCTGAGATAGTCAGGTCCATGTGTTGGGAAATCGAAGGCATACCCCACTGAAGGATGGTGTTCTGATCGATGTAGCATCTATCAAGTCTTGCTTTCCTCAAAGAGTCCCCCGACTGGAGATTTGACCAGGAGAACCCCTTCATGTCTTTCACCTCAACCAGGTCGAGATGGAGCTTGATTTTATCCCATATCTCTTTCTCCTGACCGTCAATAATTTTTCCTTTGTTATTCCATCGGTCCTCAGGAAACTCAACCATGTTGAAGTCCCCACAAATCAGAACATTGTGTGAAAGGGAGTCGAGGGACGCCCAAGTATCCATTCTATCTGCTTCACCATTAGGGGCATAAATTGAGACCACAGTGAACTGGAAAGGGAACCCGAAAGAGGATAATGATATTTACATTGACAGATCCTCCCAAATTGATGATTTTTGTGGATAATGACTGTCTTGATGACCTCTGCAACGTTCTGTAATATTCTTGTGTTCTTGCCTTAGATGCGTTCCAATCCATACACATATCAGGAGAAGCCACGCTTGAGGACTGGGCTAGAGATGTTGAATGCTAGTTTGGACTTGGAAGAAAGGCTCAGTGAGGTGAGTAAAGGGAGATGATAATAGAATTAGGATGTGAGCTTCTGATCGCCTTTGGCTGTGGTTGTGAGTTCTTTATTTCAATTTACATGGCTCTCTGAACATGCAGGAAACTCAGGAATCCCATGTTTGTTTCTAAATTGTAGGTAACAGTGCCTTTCATGGTCTTACATGGTGAAGCAGACGTAGTTACAGACATTGAAATAAGCAAAAGCTTACACGATGCAGCTAATAGCTTCGATAAGACATTAAAAACATATCCAGGCATGTGGCATTCTCTTCTATTTGGAGAAACTGAGGACAATATAGACCTTGTCATGTCTGACGTTGTGCTATGGCTAAACAAACGTAGCCCTAGTACAGATAGCAGCGGATCAAGTAGTCCAACTCTTTTCACACAGTCACACCTCTCACTGATAAACCAACATCCTAAGAAGGTAGAGATCTACTCGCTATAGCTCAAAGAATCTGAGGTTCAAGAGTCGATGCACTCCTCAGGACAACTGGAAGTGAGCTGCTGCCTGAATCGGAAATAAGATAAGACAGTATATGGCAATTATCTCGGAGGAGAAAACAATGTAGAACTAATCGTTTCAATCATCGGGCGATGTAAATTCTTCTTCCCTCTGAACAACCGCAATAAAGAACAGATTACCCTCGTGGCGAGCACTATGCCTTGCTTTATTTCCTTTTGCAACGCATCAATCTGGCTGCCACAGACTTCACTTGATTTGTACATAATTTGTTAAAATCGAGGTTAGTAATAAGGTTCAATATACGGCCATATAAACTCTCAATTCCTTCCGGTTCACTTCGAAGTTAAGTCTTGCATATGAATCATCATTTTAGTTGATGTGGTTTACATTGCAACCTCAAAAATTTATACAAAATATAAGAGACTGTATATGCTTGTCCGAATAATATTCAGTGAAGAGACTAGGCAGGCAAAGAATAAAGAGAAACAAGGAGACTAATGGAAATACATAACTTCCAGTGAACAATCCTAAATTCCAATGACCCACCCTATGACCTTACTGCATTTAACTATAATGGCATTTCCTCTATGTAACGAGATTGTTTGATGCAAGATATATGCATCCAAGCGGTCGTATGGTCTGATGGTCTCCTCATCGCAAGATACGAAATCCAAGCCACAACTTTGCTCTACATTTGTGGATCAAAACTATGTCAGGTTGGAATTCTTCATCTTCGTATCTTTGCATTTCCTGGGATTCTATGGACAACGAACTTCGTCATGTGTAGTGAACTTTCATTCTATACGATTGGGACTGGCATAGGTTTCAGGTATTTAGCATCCATTTCTCCTTGAGCCGTGCCATAGACCGCATAAAGTTTTGGATTGGGTGTCGAAATTAGGCTCTTGATGTGATATGAATCTTTCCTGTGTATGGCCTTCTTTGCCCATGGATCTGTTTGTTCCAGGAAGGTCCAATTTTGGGAATATGGCATACCAGGTTATGGGCCCATCTACTTCGGTTACTTTCCACCCCTTGCAATCAAGAAGCAGCAACAAATCACTTGCTATCTTGTATAGCTCTTGCATTCCTTCTTATTCCTTACTGTTATTTACTTCTAGTTTAAAACGAAAGCAAAGAATGCTCACTCGTTTCTGAAATCTCTCAACCTCTTAAAACAGTTTTGTACCTTCCTCAACGGGGCCAATTTTCTGTTTGTATGGGAGCTTCTTGGTTGCCTTATGCTTGGAAGAAATATCTTAGCTTGATCTCTACAGTCCCCAATCATGTTTCTCCCTTCACGTTATTGTCCTATTGGACATTTGTACGCACATGAATGCTTCACTCCAAGTGTTACATTGAGTTCAAAGCGCCTACTTGCATGTACGTGTCTCCCATAGTGTTCCACTCCTGAACAAAAGACCGCGTTGGATCTTCATGAAGATAAAAGATCAGTTAGAAGCTCACCTTTTGCTTTAAGAATGAACCGCAAAGTGAACCGCAAGAATGAATTTGAATATGAAGACCCTGAGGTTTATTTTGATTTTGTCCAACGATTGATCTGATCAAAGGAATACACATCTCTTAGCATGAGTTTGAAGATGATTTGGCGACCTGTTTCAAAAAACATGCATGTGTGACTTTTAAAACCTAGCTCTTGTTATAAAAGCTCGGAGGAGGTATTTGAAATTTTAATGTTCTTTCATTTCCATGTTTATAAAAAAAGGGTACAAGAGGGGGCCTCTATAGAAAGCCCATACACTTACATGCTAAAGTTTGAATATTGATTTGTTGTGAACTCATTCCAAATGATACA